>CM067353.1:85446007-85456007 GCA_034190875.2 Urechis unicinctus
AACCTCGCGAGCTACACGTGTCCGTGAAGTTGTCTTTCCCATGCTGGATCTCTGAGGACAGTGAAATCGATAGACACAACTTGTGTAGTTATTCAGATTTTTATGAAAATCACCAAACGGCCGATGGCAGTCAAAGCCGTTGTTGTTCCGGAATCGTATATTGAAAAGAAGTTCGATGTTTAATATATGCTTGAAATTTCTGCTGGGAATGTTACAGTACTTGTTTATGCGATCGCTAATTGTCAAGTACCTTTTCGTCTGAATTTTTTGTTTTGTGAGTTGGGCGCCAGGTATTATTATCGGCTGCACTTGTACCTTCATATTCAATTTAAAAGTTCCGAGCCTGTCGCACACAACATTCTGCTTTATTTTACAAACAATTTCACTATGGCATTTTTGAATGGGATTACCTACGATATTTACTAATAATGCAGCTTAGCTCTAATGCGGCAATATTCTCGCAGATATGACCATCCGCCTATTGTAGCCTAATTTGCAAGTGTGAAATAACCGCGGAAATTCAGAAATGCAGGTCAGTTGGTCTTCCAGGTAATGAGCCAGCTGCATAGTGTCCCTCTAAAATATATACAAAGCGCAATCTACAATGGTAATTAGGTTACTAATTGCAATAGAAGCAAACATGCACATAAGCTTCGCTGCTTGACCTTCGTGGGGACCTATATATATATATATATATATATATATATATATATATATATATATATATATATATATATATATATATATATATATATATATATATATATATATATATATATATATATATATATATATATATATAGTTATGAATTTGCATATTCGCATAAACACCATGCCATATGTATTTGACCGCTTCAGTTTCCTATGTGCATTTTACACAAATTAAAGAAGTTAGCCGCCATACTCACACGTATATGGAAGCTGATACCATAGCATATATGACAGAAGATCGGGGTAAACATACATATCAGTTTATGTATGTAATCTGTGGATGTTATAAGTGACAGTGCAAAGAAAATTCAAGGTCAAATCCTAGCGTAAATATTTTGTCCGGAGCGTAAATCTGATTCTTATCGACAAAGTTTAGTCTACGCCATGTCTTAGAGCTACACTAAACATGACCTAAACTTTGCAATGGATCAAACGACCGCCAGATGGTTCTGTTGTGTAACTATGCAATCACAAAAATGTGGATCTGGAAAGCTCACATGAGAGTTTTGAGAAAATTATTTGCTTTGCAATGCACATCAGTTGATAAGCACAGTTATAAATATTCTAAAGAACTAAATTATAAGAGAATCATTTCATTTGAAACTGACAATTCTAATACAGCTTGCTTATCATATTCCCACGTTTGAAAAGTTGGCATGCTGCTCCAAATGTAATTTCGGTACATGGTTAAAATAATCGATGCATTGCCAACAACAGCAAATGCACAAAATACATTATATTGCAGGTGAGCTAGCTCTGAAGATAAATTTCTTTTCACATCATATCGCAAATGCTATACGATACATCGAATCAAATTTTTATGAGGATAACCCCACGATTAATCGACACAAACTTAGCATCCATATTGCATCGCTGGTGTAAGCGGATTTTCATTTTGAATATGCTGACATGCACAAGGACACCGGAATAGATAAAACCCCGAGAGATGCCACGTGGTAGCAATCCTAGTTTTTACTTCGGCAAGAAAAAAATATGACTGGTTGGTCAAATCAGAGGAGTACAACTGTAAATACTGGTCCATTTGGGACGGAATATGTTATGTGCCATCCGTGGACAATTAATATCAGTGAATATGAGGCGTGAAGGACTTAACGCAGATCATTCTACGTTGGGAGCTCAATCAATCTTTCTTTGAGCTAGATGCTCTGCTGACAGTGAGCATAAACCTCTCTAATATCCATTCGTCCAACCTTGTTTGGTTATCCTGCATCATCAAACTGTCACACTGACTTTATTACGGTTTCCAATTCGGAAATCTACGTGTGATATTGCTATCACATGGTAGTCAATAGACAAATCATTCCTTGCAAGACTTGTTAGTGATATATAACTGAAGCTCTAAAATCTTTACTTGCCAGCCGTATCAAAGGCATGTTAGTCACGTTCTTAAACTATGCTATGAAACATTTGCAGGCTCAAACACACAGCAGGTATCTGTCAGAACACGTTGTAGAAACCCCTATATCATTTCTGATGAGTGAATGAATGAATGAATTAACTTAATAGCGTCTGCAATGTCCAAAGCAACGCACTACAACGGTAATTGTAGAAAGTATTCTTAACGATAAATGTTAAGGCTGACTCATAATTCAACTGGGGTCTTTTTGTCGGCATTCAGTTGGCTTACATACCAATAGCAACTAATATTAAATGATGCATTGCCAAAAGATCATAACAATGCCAGTCATTGTAGTATAGAGTCCTATTCACCGATATATGTATTACACGATCGACTCAAACACAAATTGTTGTTTTAGCTCTACTCACATAGATTTGTTTTCAATTTGTTTTGTCTTCGGCACTTTTGACACACAAGAAAAGACCGCGGCGCTGAGAGAAGGATTGAAAGTAGTAGATGTGGGTCCTCTTAAACGCTGGTGTTGTGCAGCATTTAAGTGAATTGCAGTCTTCTGTATGGGATGTAGCAACGTGTTGACATAAGCAATATATGGTAGAATAATAAATCCTTGTAACATCGAATTCACGGTATATCAGAGCAGCTTTGGCTACACTAAATGCTGATATGCCTGGCAAATAGGGATCCATCCAAACCGGAGTATAGAGCTTGGACCGGGTTTGGTTTGTATTCCGTCAATTCTTCCAAGGAACCATTGCCTTTATTCACGTGGTATTAAAATTTCCATTGTCTGCTACATTGCCTTGCATACATGGATCATAATAGCATTTACTGTCTGTAGGTTATGTATACAAGACTCATTTTATCACTATAGTAAATCCACGCCGATTTCGTGCTTGATATTTCTCGATTTTATGCTGTATTATGCTAACTACATTTGCAAATCTATAATAAGGACCCTTTGCTGCTTAATGCTTAACGCACGTGATATGTAACCTATGTCTCGTCGTAATCACGTAGATATTGGCTATGCAAGTGATCATGTCGAGTTACGCACAAGATGTGCATTAGAAATGGCACTGACAATATCTCTTCTGTTATCAAAGGCGTAAGCAAGTGGAGCAACACAATAATCCCGCTGAGCAGCAGCATGACTATCTTTACTATTAAAAAAGGCATAATGTGATGTTAATAGTTATTTCAGGCTCTTGAAAATGCAGCTTATAATAACCGAAACCGCACAAACCCGCTTACAATGATGTGGCGATGCTTTAGGTTATCAATGAATTGGAGATACTTTCCAAGGGGAACTAGTTTGAAGATAATTGGAGATAACCCATCGTCATTTGTGCCCGATCTGCAAATATAAAGCAGGTGTGGAATGCAATGCTTTGGCTTAAGGCTACACGCCTAACTTATGATACAAAATAACGTAGTCAAGAAATGAGTACTATCGAAAGGTAGAATTTAATAACCATTATTGGGATGCCTGAGTATTTGAACCGTCGCATTATGGCTCCACTGTACAGTTTATGATGACCTTAATTAAAGTTAATTGCATGTTTAATGTTGATATATTATTGGCGATTAATAGTTTTAGACGATAGGATTGATACACTGGCCGATATGCGAAGGTATTCCTCAGTAAATATATGATAGGAATTTTCTTTGAAAGATGACTCTATGACCATAGCATTCTTCCTATATGCGACTCTATGATGATAATTATTGAGTCATGTCGCCTTCGCGTTCACAGGAGATATGTTACTGATCTCGAAGCCCATAAACGGTCTCCCAGTTCAGAAACAATACACATTGTGTACATTGTGTACAATAGCAATGTACCCGACTAGACTAGCAATCGATGCTAGTGCTGCATCGGAAAGAGTCTGTGCCATTCTTGTGCAGGTATTCTCAAATTCGGCGCTAAGGACTACTGATATTTCTAGAATAGCGTTCATTTAATGCACCTTATACAATGCCTAGATATTAGTGCGCCTATGCTCACCTGCAGCTATTCAGTCTTATGGAGGCGGGATGGATACAGTAACCGGAAAGCAACGAGTAATCGAGTGACTGCTACTCACATTATAGTATGTAAATGTCGAGCTATATACGTTGGTTGACAGAGCGCAGCAACATACCACATATTAAGCATATTCAGCCATTTTATATAATAGGTACTATCGTAGCACATGTACTTGCAAAGCGAACAACATTCGATGGTGCAGGTGCGACTTGTTGACTGTGCAAACATGCTCTATCCATAGCTTGGATAAACCGCATTGATGTACACAATATTACCCTGGCTAGGTACAATCATACCACTTTATAATTCAGTTTCATTGCCTCTTTGGAATCACTTGTTACTTTTGTAAAAATAAAATTTTTGTCATTTTGCAGTTTTGCTTGATAACATTTTGCTATGACGGCACGGATTTGGAATATAAATATGCTTCCGCATTTCGTTTGAGGCTTTGTCGAGTGAGCAGTATAGCGTTGTTGGAATTGCATATAATCACCCCAACATTATGTCATACAATCCGTTTGTAGTCGGATAAAGATTGAACCATAATTATTCCAAAGCTATAATGTGGGGGTAAGCACTGGCCGAAAAAGTTGTTCATAAAATCCACTATAGATTGATCATTCTTTGTGAACGCAAGTATTCTTTCTTACACAATACAACACGTGTTTTACGATGAGTGGGGTGATATTATGATATAGTTATTCATAATTTAAGGTTCAGTTCAATGGTCTCCTCACATCAACAGCCACAATCCGACGAAATATGATATAAATTTAGTTGTTAAGTTCCTATGTTCAAAGTATTGGCGTGGTAAACAAAGTCATAGAAAATCAATGTTAATAATTGCAATTTGCTTCCGATGACGCATCAAGCAGCTATGTATGGTCGAACTAAAATACGCGTCATCTTCAGGAATTGTCTTACATGGACATTGCAATGCTTCGATATATTTAAAAAGAAAGACCTAGCCTTTATCCCAAGCCATTTGGTCTTTAAGTTCCATCAGCTTATTCCGGTTTAGCTGACGAATGTGTATCACCTATATATACAGCGCAAACTGCAATTACTGTACAAACTCTATCATATTTGAGGCGAATTCTGAGCAGATGAAATTGAAGGCTCAATTAGATACACATCAGCAGCCAAACACAGCACAATGATGACCCATGCGACATTGAATTTGGCTTCCTGCAGGCGCATGGGTAAATCATTAATATAAACACAAATTACCATCGACGAAACCAACGCTTGATAGAACTGGCGAGAGACCAGGCGTAACCGGTGAAGCTTATTTGCGTGAAAAATTATTTGTGCTCGTTACTGTTGTGAATATAACAAAAACGACCTTGTGCTAACTATGATCCAGGTTTAGTATCGCTGGAACTGTTTTAACGTTTATTGGCTGCGATTTCTGACAACAACGGAGTAACTTCACTTAGCTGAGCTTATTTCAACCCTATCCGGTAGGCAACGATGTGCGAGAGAGATACGATTATGTTTCCGAATACGCCCTGGCCCTTAGTAGATATCTCTGAAAGAGTTATCATTATTAGCTTCGAATACCGCTTGTTAGTATGAAAGGGGAATTGTACCCTTCAACACTCATATATCAGTGCGTTGTTATGCATAGGGGTTTCATCATCAGTCGTCTAAACGCGTTTTTAATATGCAAACTATGCAACCATGTTGCAATATTTATGAACATTGGCACTGTGGGGGAAGAAGAGTCGAATTAAGAACTAACAATGTTACACCATTACGACTTAAATGACACCAACTTGTGAAACCCACCTCCGACTTAGAGCGGGCGCTTTCGGAATAATATTGACGCACATAACTCTTAACGTCAAACATTATTTGCATGATATAGCCACACAATAATTTTGGCAATACATGATATCAAATCCTCCCGAAAGACAATATTATTCTAGATATTCCACCGTCACAAAAAACTAAAGCAGCTGCCAAATCAACAAGATGCCCATGAAACCATGGGGGAACTTGGCCTTATAAAAATAACGACAAAAACATATACCAACGGACATGTATTGACGGTTTTATAGGCGCTCAAAATATTCATGAAACTTATGTTGCCATTTCGACCAATACCACGATTTTTCGACCTTAGGCGCTTGGGAAAACAGTTGGCCATATATGTAATTAGAAAAAGTTTGCAATTGGTATGAGCTACACAATGGTGTAAATTTTATAACGATCCGACCATTATTAACGGAGTTATTCGAGTCACTAGTTTCTCACTTATTCGATGACATTGACATTAATTTTGTTCAAGGTCAAAACAAAATTTCTTGGTTCTGCGCATCATTGCCACCTAACGATTGAAGAAAAAAAAATTAAAAGAATTTGCAGAATTGCTACCTGTATCGCGGATCACATCAAATGATAACTTATTTCGTATATTTGGTTCTGTTGCATCATTGACCTTAGGCGCGCCTAACGATTGAAGCTAAAAAAAAAATTAAAAGAATTTGCAGAATTGCTACCTGTATCGCGGATCACAAAAGATGATAACTTACAGGCGCTCAACATATTCGTGAAACTTATGTTGCCATTTGGACCGATACCACGGTTTTTTTTACCTTAGGCGCTTGGGAAAACCGTTGGTCGGATGGCCACATATGTCATTAGAAAAGGTTTGCAATTAGAATGAGCTACACGATGGTGTAAACTATGTAACAATCCGACCATTATTAACGGAGTTATTCGAGGCACTAGTTTTTCACTCATTCGATGACCTTGTCCTTACTTATGAGTCAAGGTCAAAACAAAACCTCTCGGTTCTGCGCATCATTGCCACCTACCGATTTGCGAAAAAAAATATGGAAAATTTTCAAAATTGCGCCCTGCATCGCGAAACAAAAAAAATATGTTTACAAACCAACATACATCCAACAAACATACAAGAGGCCCATGGGTATATGGGGGAACTTGGCGAACTGCATCTAATTAATTGGAGCAATATTCAGAATCGGGCCTTAATTGACCAAAATGAAATTTTCCTGATGCAGTTGGTAAAGTTCCCCCATGTACCCTTGGGCCTCTTGGTAGTGTAGCGCGAGAGGCACTGCGACTTGACCTGATTCTCGCTGCCAGCCGCGCCCAGCGGATTACTTTGTTCTGCGCGACAAGGCGGCTGCAGTGAAGAGCCAACAGAATTGACACCCACTGTACTTTAAACTTACTTTGTGATAAAACTGTTAGGTATTTAGAGAAGAAAATTACACACTTTGCTCAGAATTGAACGGGCTTCCTTTTCGTGCAAACAAATACGACCATTCGCGACAGAGAAACGACGCGATAACTTCAGATTTCAGTCGATTTTTAACTTCTTCTCGTTCGTGACCGGAAATGACATCAGCGACTTCCCCAAAAGAATCATCATTCGGTTGACGCTCTCCATGGTAACATTTTACCCACGTTTTGTGACCCTGGAACGAATAGTGTCGATTTTATAAGCGATCGAAAAAAAATTACCAATTTTAGCTGTTTTCCGAACTTTTACGCGAAATGTTACTAGAGAAGTAAACTTCAATTTCATGAAAAATTATTAAAATCGAACCGTAAGTTAAGATGATATGAAGGATTGAAAAAATCACAACGTGACCTTGACCTTAATATGATGTGAAGGTAAAAACAAAATATCTCGGTTCTGCGCATGATTGCTCCGAACCATTTAAAAAAAATCTGAAAAATTTGAAAATTGTGACCTGTATCGCGAAACAAAAAATTGTTTACAAACATACATAGCCACAACCCGGACTGACCAATATAACTTGGCGTTATGATTATGCCAAGTTAACAAACCTGCGTGATCGCCATAACTCGGCGAATGAAAATTCGCCAAGTTAACAAGTCTTTTGGTGTACAGACACATGTGAATGTAGAAAATGTGGTTAAAATATGGAACACTGTATTTTTCGTTCAATGCTACCAGAGCACCTTAATATAGGAATGTTGAGGTACCACTGACATATCGTTTATGAAACAATTACGGAGTAGCAGCAACAATATGACAAGTATTTTGTCTTTCTAATGCCTCGTTTGAATTCAATTATAAATAGTTCGAACTATTTTTGTCCAGCAAAATATCATTGAAAAACATCAGCAGGGGTACAATATCATTCGAGGTCACTTTTGTTAGATTGCAGCAAATGATGTGAATACTTTTGCTCAAGCACATATACAATTGTGATGAACTGGTTTCATGGCCCATACAACAAATATGGCCCACAACTTACTTACATCATAAATCTCGTAGAATTGTGGCAATCAAGAGGAACTGTTACCGTCTATTGAATGCTTGTACGTGCGTGTCATGTCGGTTAATCCAGTAACAATCATTAATATGAAACTGTTAAAGTATCTCAGTAATCTTTGGATTGCGCAAATTATGCATATCACTCTTTGCTTATTGTTATGAAGCAATTTATGAATAATGCTGTTTATAGAATGCGTTCGGTAAGTATGGCTCAAAGCATCGCCATTTGCGAATATCAGAGCAAGGATTTGCATGTGTTGCTTCATATGAATTGGCAACGTATATTTACTAATGATAACCCTTCATTTTCGATTGCTAGACATTACATAAATTATCGAGCGCTATGAAACCATCGCAGGTTGATCAAGTCGGTGTCAAATTTGAAACCAATTAAAGCGCATTTGACGACTGACGAAACAGGAATTATTTAATCATAGGCAAACTGTACATATTGCGAGAATCAGCATGTTGCATGCTGCGATTCGGTTGTTGCTGAGCCGATTTATGCAAAACTATCTAGCCATTAGGGTGGGGAAGGGTTAATTACAATAGATGTGTTGTCATAACTTCGTAAATGTATTGTTTAATCTTGGGCGTCGTCCGCCATATCGACATATCTAGATTTGATTACTGGATAAACTGGATATGAGGCAATACAAAACAGCATGTGAACAAATTCATGCAATATAAGGTAAAGACATATCAACAGTAGGATACTTGACAAGCATAAAAATCAGCTCGGAGGAAAGACGCATCTCTGGTTCAATTGTGATGTTGTACGTACAGCCCAAACATTATGCCATTTTACAGACCTAGTGTTGATTGCTATAGGAACGTAATTGCTTTGAGACACCTTGGGCGAATATTCACCTAAGCCAATTGTCCATAAGCGTAATTTCGTCGTCAAGAAACTGCCTTGCTTCATCAGTTTTGTTAGGTTCACACATTTATGTGATACCTAAATGACGAGTGCTCTTATTTAGTTCTATCCAACACGTTGTAAAAGGGCAATGGAGATAAGGCATTAAGTGCGCTCCAATTCAAATTATATGGCGCTTTTCAAGGGCTCTTGCGTCTCTTCCAGTATCATACGTTCGTCCGTGATGATAAGATATCTTTCCCATGTTGGTTCAGTAATAACTGACGTTTGTCTCCAGAATTATACACACGAACGTAAAACCAATGCATTGCGTTCCTCTGGCTTCACTACTATCGGTAATTGTATTGCCAATTACATTTGCGTTTAATTATGCGCACCAGCTGTGTGCAGAACAATAAGGCATTTGCACTAGGATTTAGCCATAAGACCTTTGTAGAAGGCAAGTGTCTTTTCTGGAATCATTGACGCAAAGCAATTTCTCTGTTAAGTAACAATCAATTAATCATTCAATTTGGAAAGCATTTGATACGAACACGAACAGGAAGAGAACGGTTAAACGGATCGAAATAATGCATTAATAAGCAAGGTTGTGGTAATACTGTTTAATACCAAGTAATAAGGTTAATCTTAGGCCTGAGGAATTGTGCATGAAGGACGTTCAGTTTCGACTGGCATTCGAGTATTAGAAATTCTTTCGAATAACAGCATACCTATACGCCAGGC
>CM067353.1:85458507-85538507 GCA_034190875.2 Urechis unicinctus
ATGCGCATTATGCATAATCTTATTCATAAATTTCAATAGAAATCATTCATTAGAATCGATATGCGGAATTCGTGTGTCATGCTGCATAAAATTGAAGTTATAGGCTTTTAGTTAGCTAATTTGTCGTTTATTTGCGGGTTCATCAGCAGCAAAATAACCAACTGGATCACTGTTGTCATTTACCAAAGCATCGCCATGTTTAAAAATAATGGACCAAACATGTGTGACATCCCTGGTTGTTAAAAGGTGCCGCCTCTTTGTTATTGCAAGCGTTAGCCGGTAAACATCGCTGCTCAGTGTTCACGTTTCAAGGGCACTGGGATTCGCTTACAGAATGCTCATGGTGAATGCTTTGCCACAGATGAGATCAATAGATCAAGCTTGAGCATCATTCATTATGCTGTAGTGGCTAAAGGCTATTTAGCGGATAGATAATAGAACAATTGCGACCAACACAATGGCAAAAATAGCAAAATCTTTACCAATTTGGTGGTCATTCTGGCTATATCTCTGATAGCTTGGTAGTTTTGTCCTAGACAATTGAGATCGAAATATAGTGTGGTCACCGGGTTTGGGTTAATTGGACTAAGCCGCTTTAGGAACGTCAAAATATCATGGATATCGACAGTTTGTATTTTAGACCAGAACGCTAATGAATACTAATAGGATTTGCAACACTTTGGCGTCAAATATTTGGAAGAAATTGCTTAGTATGGTTAACAGATCCGATGGTATAATGATAAGTCATCGGCCAAAATAATAGGTCACTAGTTGCTGCTGGGTTAACGATACGTACAAGGAGGTTCTCTAATTACGCAACACATGGCAATGCGTGTAATTATGGTGAGGACCAGGAAACAAGGCAAGCGCCTCTCCTGCATTGTACTATTTATATGCCTTCATTGATATATAGTTAATACGTAAATAACCTACAATTCCATAAGTACACACTAGTTATATGTATGCACCCGAGAAGCAGGTGACATGCGCTCTCTGCGACCAGCAGGAATTGTCGTTCACGTGGGCACTGTGTTGCGGAGGATGTATTCAAACAAGTGTGTCGATGCATTCAGCGCGTTCGTGGTGGAACAAAATTATAATCTGCCCTAAGTTGCATGAACAATAACATTTCATCGGACGCGTCACATTTATTCAAGTCACAGGTCTGTAGCTTGCGAGGGTGATCTAATTCATCATAGCAAAGGGAATATTCAAGAAAAATGGGTATAATCTAAATGCGATATTTACAACGCGTCCAGTTTATTTTTCTATTAAACCATATGTAATGACAAGACTGTGTTTAGCTATCATGAGACTATTCCTATGAAATGTGTTAGTGATGTATGCTAAAAATAGAACGAAAATATCCTTATCTGTGGGGCGGGATGCCAAATGGTTACGTGATGGCCTAGGTAAATATTCTTTTACAGAAGCTTTAACCTGTGTGTTCTCTGTTCTGATCAGAAGGGGTAAAATGATTGTCTTTCGACCCATTACGATCAATATATCGTAGATGATGTATCGATCTTTGGTTTAATTTCAGATTATCATGCGACTTTGCTAAACATGCAGTACTAAGGATAATATGACCTTCCCGCCTATAGGACACCGATGAACGCAGCGAATGGGAATTTTGTAGCAGGGATCATATAATGTTTCGTGGAATGCAATTCGAAAGGTACTAATGACCTAACCAACGTGCGCACCCAGTAGTCACAAGCAGAGCATTATAAGTCCTGATGTCAAGGTTAATAATGATCCAAGGAAAGCTCTTCCATCTCCGCTCCGAATACACAGGAAATACAGAAGCGCTTAGCTTCAGCACCCTTAATGACGACGGCTTTATGTGACCGTCACCAGTTATGACGTCTCCATGTGACTGCATGATCATATGCTCATTAATGCAACACTGCTAGCCGATTGCAGTACTTAAGTAGTATAGGGGCTGGGGGTTCTGGTTCTCCAAATGGGGACCCCACAACAAGACTAATGAATCACCCACTTACACTAATGAATCCCCCCAGTATTTTAGCCAAGTTCGACTATTCATTTTCACCGAGAGGCTCAGATTTTACGGGTACAAAACTCCCACTTACACTAATGATTTTTTAGTCGAACTGGGGGGTATTGCCAATATGGGCGCGAATTCCCCACTTCATCGTATTTTAGCCCCCACTTCAACGTATTTTAGCCCCCCACTTCAACGTATTTAGTCTAAATGCTTGTCACCAAGGGGCTCGTAGAATTCGCCACACAAAGCTTGCCAAGTGTCTCCCACTCTCCAAAGAGCTGGAGTCTCCGGACAACAGACTAAAAGTGGGTAGCCTATCGGCGGGGCCACGGGTTGCAGGGGTCCACGAGTCGCAGGGGTAGCGGAAGCCACGAGTCGTAGGGGGTCCATAGGGAAGGCCCAAGAATCGCAAGTGGCAGCCTCCTCCAGCCTACAGGCCAGTCCACCGGCCACAGAGCTATCCGACCCACGCTTGATATCCTTTGGAATGTTAAAATGAATAGTTGGTGAACTCAGTCGTCACTATATTAACGATTTTTAAATGCGTGGGAATGCGAACTTGTGTGTGACAGACGATGTACTTACGGTTTGGCGACAGATTATGAATATATATTTATTTATATATATGTATACATTCGGTAGATTCACTGAATGTTAAATAGAACATAGCGCTCTGTGATTGATTTCCATTTAAACCATTGCAAATTAGCATGTACAGACGAATTGCCCATTTCCTGTCTGCGCTGCTTCTCATTTTACGATGTACAAGGACGTAGTGGTTCTGAATTTAATTTAAATGATTCACACTTTTGGCTAAAATAAACCAGTACATGTTTCACCACATTTGGCCTATCCATTTATATAGTGTGCCGTGTTTTGTGTTGGACATGTTGCTACATTACAACAATGCATTGCACTTGTTTCAGGACTATAGCGTGATCTTAGCCAAACCCAGTTCACGCGCTCCACATTAGAACTAAACTGCTGGCACTGAGCAAAGCATCGCCATTTTCGAATGTCACAGGCTTAACATTGATTGCCTTCGTGGTGGATGAATGATGCAGCCTCTTTCTGTTCGTTGCAAGTGTGATATCTGCCACATTTTTAGTCATTTACCATCGCTATCCGGTGTTCACGCTCTAATGGCACTTGTGCATTGGATTCGATTGCTGATGTTAAATGTATCGTCCCAAAGGGCCTTAGATCAAGCTAGCGCATCATCAATATTGTCACAGCTTTGGATGTCAAGCAGTCAGAGGTCAGAAGGCACGTGCGGTCAGCATAATTATTATGCCGGCTGATTCCTACCAATATCTCATCAGCCTGTTTTGTTCTGGTCTTTCTGGTAGTTGAATGAATCGAATAGATAACTTGGGACATTTGTCTTTGCATCGCAGGATTGAATTCGATTGTGAGAAACGGACTTGTGTCAACTGAAAGATATTGCACTGTTGAAAAATCCTAATCATTTGTATCCACCACCTTCGTGTTAGCGCTTCGTTTCATAGTATTTCAATAGCGTTGCACACACCATAAAATCCGATTTGTTAATCGCAATTTTTGTTATCCGAATAATATAATTGACGAGTTGATAAAATTATAATTCGGTGGGGGAGGTCAGACAAGAAATTAAAAAGCCCATGGCCCAAGAAAAGCAGTATGCAACGAAATGCGTGCATTATGCTGTATAAATGCACTGACATATGTAATGGACAAATCGGAGGTAAGTCACATCCCTGGTTCAATTGTGGTATTGAACATCCACCCCATAAAGAAGGCTCCGTGTTAAACCGTTCTGTCAATTATTTCACTATAAAGCCTGTTGCAGAATCTGTGCCCAACCAATTACCGTATTTGACCGCTAGTCAGAAGAATAGTTATTATCACAACATGTTAGTGGAAACATGTTAACGGCTTGAGCAAGCTGTCTTGCAGGCAAATATGAAACGTAATTGCTTCGAGACACGTTCAGCGAACCGATTCAGTTAAATGAACCGTTGGAAGTGATGTTTATATTAATCAAAAATCCAGATCTGTCAATTCTTCGCTTGGGATATGTCTTGCCGTATGAATTTGCATGTTCATACATTTCCCGTATCATAGCTAAATGTTGTATCAATTATATTCAAGTACTTCTTAATAGCCAAGTGGTATAACGTCTTTGGTGCATTCTGTTGTGATTGAAATGCAGGTCAATTGTCCAGCAAGTTTTCAGACAGCTGCATGCTGTCCATCTTAAATATATACAAAATTTCATGTACAACGGTAATTTGGTGACATATTCCATGCACAAAGGCTTCGCTACTTGATAATCGTTGAAGGCCGGTTGTCTTTGCTTTGCAAGCTGGCGTCTGAGTAAATCATCAATATAAAAACAAAATACCATCGACGAAAGCAACGCTTGGGTCAACTGGCGAGTGACAAGGCGTAACCGGTGAAGCTTATTAGCGTGAAAAATTATTTGTGCTCGTTACTGATCGTAAATATATCAAAAACGACGTTATGCTAACTATGATCCAGGTTTAGTATCGCATCAGCTGTCTTTCGGTATATTGGCTGCGGTATATGACAAAAACTGAGTACCTTCACTTAGCTCATTTCAACCCTATCCGGTAGGCAATGATGTGCGAGAGAGATACGATTATGTTTCCGCCCTGGCCCTTAGTAGATATCTCTGAAAGTGTTATCATTAATAGCTTCGAATATCGCCTATTTGTATGAAAGTGGAATTTTACCCTTAACACTCATATACCAGTGCGTGTTGTGCATAGTGGTTTCATCAACAATCGTCTAAACACGTTTTTAATACGCAAACTATACAACCATTTGCCATATTTAAGCATATTGGCACTGTGGGAAAGAAGAGTCGAATAAAGTACTAACTATGGTACACTATTACGACTTAAATGACACCAACTTGGGAAACCCACCTCCGACTTATAGCGGGCGCTTTCGGAATAATATTGAAGCACATTACTCTTAACGTCAAACATTATTTGCATGACATAGCCACACAATAATTTTGGCAGTTTATGGTATCAAATCCTCCCGAAAGACAATATTATTCTAGATATTCCGCCGTCACCAAATACAGGGTATAAATAACTACAGCAGCTGCCAAATCAACTACTCTTTCGGTGTACATACACATATGAATGTAGAAACTGTCATTAAATATAGAACATTTTATTATTCGTTCAATGTTACCAGAGCACCTTTAACAAGGCAGTTACCTCACCAGCAGCTCACACATTAAACAACATATGGTGTGATATCGGAACATTTACATGCGTCAAGTGGGTTGCCTTCATATTCCAGTGCAACTTTTGCTTCAATGAGTGAATGTGAATGATTGGTAACCATATTACAACAGTGTTCTATTAACATACAAATATTAGATACAATGCTATGTGGGAGACTAGCAAGATCATACGCAAACACAGCTTCCCTTTATTTGTTAGTTGTTTAGAACATACAACTGAGCATTCAAAAGCCATTCACGGCAATTAATTGCAACCTTGCGCTGGAAGGCAAACCATACAATATTTGTGTTATTTTTGTTCATATGGCATACTAGCAAACGTACTCATTCTCATATTGAGTTACCACCGACCTATCGTTTATGAAACAATTATGATGAAGTAGCAGCAACAATATAACAAGCATTTTGTCTTTTCAATGCCTCGTTGGAATTCAATTATAAATAGTTCGAACTATTTTTGTCCAGCAAATTATCATTGAAAAATATCAGCCGGTTTACATTATCATTCGTGATCACTTTCATTAGATTGCAGAAAATGATACGGATAATTTTGCTCATGCACATATACCATTCTGATGAAATGGTTTTATGGCCAATACCAAATATGGCGCATAACTCGTATGGCTTTACTTTCATCATAAAGCTCGTAGCATAGTGGCAGCCGAGAGGAAACTGTTACTGTCTGTTTACTTGCTTGTACGTGCGTGTCATGTCGGTAACTCCATTAACAATCACTATTATGTAACCGTTAAAGTAATCCGCTAATATTTAAACTGAGCAGATTCTGCTGATCACTTTTCGCTTATTGTTATAGAACAATTTATTAATAATGCCGTTTATAGAATGCGTTCGGTAAGTAGTAGCAGAATCCCGCCTAGTGTGGCTCAAAACATTTGTGAGCAAGACCATGTAAAGGTTTTGCATATATTGCCTCGTATGAATTGTGTCCTCTCTTTTTGTTTATTTTACACGTGGCATTTGCTGCAATGCATATTAACTAATGACAAGTTTTTGATTACGGCAAATTCATTATTACAGCAAACCAATTTCGAGTGCCAAACATTTCATAAATCAACGAGCGCTATGAAACCATCGCAGGTTGATCAGGTCGGTGTCAGATTTGAAACAAATTAAAACGCATTTTACGACTGCAACACGGGAAATATTTAATCAAAAGCAAATTGTACATATTGCGAGAATCGGCATGTTGCATGGTGTGATTCTGTTGTTTCCTGGTGGCAGTTGAGCCGATTTATGCAAACATATCCAACCGTTAGAGTGGGGGAAGGGTTGAATACAATAGATTTTGTTGACACAACCTCGTAAGTGTATGGTTTCCGCTTGGGCGTCGTCCGCCATATCGACATATCTAGATTTGATTTCTAGGTGATTCATTTGACAATGTAGCAACAAACTGAACATGCGTCAATACAAAACAGCATGCGAACACAATCATGCAATATGAGGTAAAGACATATACACAGCAGGATATTTGACAAGCATAAAAATCAGCTCGGAGGAAATACGCATCTCTGGTTCAATTGAGACGTTGTAAGTACAGCCCAAACATTATGCCATTTTACAGACCTAGTGTTGATTGCTATAGGAACGTAATTGCTTTGAGACACATTCGCCGAATATTAACCTTTGCCAAATGTCCATAAGTGTAAATGCGTCGTCAAGAAACTGCCTTGCTTCATCAGTTTTTGGAGGTTCACACATTTCTAGTATCTTACGTTAGCCCGTAATGATAAGATATCATTTCCAATGTTGGTTCAGTAAGTACAATGACAGCTATAGAAAAACTGTTATTTAGTTATTAATGAATATCAACAATCTGTCCCTGATGACCGTACTGACGCACCACTACCTACAATCGATGGTAATAACTGACGTTTTTCTCCAGGAATTATACACAAGAACGTAAAACTAATGCATTTTGTTCCTCTGGCTTCACTATGGGTAATTTTATTGCCAATTACATTTGCGTTTCAATATGCGCATAAGCTGTGTGCAGAGCAATAAGGCATTTGCACTAGGATTTAGCCATAAGACAGTTGCAGAATGTAAGTGTAATTGTTTAACAAAAGGTATCTGGAATCTTTGACGCGAATCACTTGCTCTGTTATGTAACCATGAATTAAGCATTCAATTTTTAAAAGCATTTGTTACGAGCGATTAGAGTACCTAACATTCGAACAGGAAGAGAACGGTTAAACGGATCGAAATAATGCATTAATAAGCAATGTTGTGGTAATATTGTTCAATACCAAGTAATAAGGTTTATCTTATGCCCTAACCTTTCTCTATGGAAACGATAAGCATAATCAATGGTAGCCAGGGTATAATATCTTAATATATATATATATATATATCAATATAATCATATACATAAATATATATGTATATATATATATATATATATATATATATATATATATATATATATATAGAGAGATATATAAATATATAGATATATATATATATATATATATATATATATAGATATATATATATATATATATATCTATATATAGATATATATTAGATATATATCTATATATATGTATATATATCTCTATATATATATATATATATATATATATATCTATATCTATATATCTATATATATATATCTCTATATATATCTCTCTATATATATATATATATATATATATATATATATATCTATACATATCGCATCTTCCGCGTTCAACGAGTGACAATTCATCATCCACATTTGCGAAATGAAATGTCTTAGATGAGGCGTGCAGGAAGGTATCTAAAACGAACTTTTTTTACTACACTTCTTGTGGCAGAGACGAAAATATCATAACGTCAGGCCATTGTTACGATGGAGAACGAATTATTACGCTTGCAACATCAGAATGTTTGCACAAAAGGTTTAAATGCTATCGATCTCTTTAGGCAATCTATCTCTCGCAGCAGTTTCCAAAAGTAATACATATATTGTATTGGAGGTGATGAACCGAGGCATAGAAATTTCCATCCCGTCGAACACTTTGCAATAAATGATATGCTTAGAAGTCAGATTTTATTCTCTGATGGATCGATGCCATACATAATTGATCAAATGCTCCGTTAAGCTGACGTTTCGGTATTGTCACAACCTCAGATAAGTTCTTTTCAATCATGATGTATCTCTCGGTCCATCATCGTTCTTATAGTCGCTCTATAGATTTGATCATGACTGTGTCATCATCAGCAACGCCAACACGGCGCACTCCATCTGGCCTCATTAATTTAAAAAATAATATATTTGCAAGAACATGCAATATCAATTGCAGATTAAGTTTGATTTTTCAGCAGCAAATGTTTTTTTGAATGGATATTAAAACGCTACTCACAAGGAATCCTAGTCTTGTTGGCTACTATAAACCATCTATTACATTCAACTATAACAAACACAAACAGCCCCTCTCTTGTGGCTTGGTTCACCAGATCGCAACCAGGGCTTCATGTATTCGATCGTTGTCAAATTGAAAACTATCGCAACCATTGAAATTCGGTAACGATAATCAACAATAGAACAACATTACATATATATATATATATATATATATATATATATAGAGATAGATATATATATATATATATATAGATATAGATAGATATAGATATATATATATATATTTATATATATATAGAGACATAGTAGACGTATATATATACATATATTTATATATACATATATATTAGATATATATATATGTATGTAGATATATATATAGACATACATACATATAATATATATATATATACATACATACATATAAATATATATATATACATATTTATATATATATACATATATACGTATATATATACATATATATTTATATATACATATATTATATATATATATATATATATATATATGTGTGTGTGTGTGTGTGTGTGTGTGTGTGTGTGTGTGTGTGTGTGTGTGTGTGTGTGTGTGTGTGTGTGCTTAACCCACGAATAGTTTATATATGTTGAATTAGATTAGCAAGCGCAGTGACTATTTGTGAACACACAACTATTTTGGCTCAGCAGGAACTGTATGATTCATCCTGGAAGCTATAGACATAAGCCAGGAATATGTACGAGATACGATAAAGATAAATCATTAGCAACGTAACAAGCAAAGATAAAGGAGCCCAAGTATTTCCTTTACTGTCTAAGCATTTTGACCATTGCAATAATTGAAGTGATTTGTTTAACCTAATTTTGACAATGAAGTTCCAAGTGCTGTAATAGGTCAAAACAAGCAAGAAAATTATATTTGTTTTGACCAAGTTGCGTTATGCTTCATTCGCCGTACCACGAGGCATTAGGGCAAGCGCCTCTCCTACACCGTACTGCCTGTAGTTTTCTGGGTTCAGTCGTGCGTTAATGGATTTGCACATTTAAGCTCGTGAACGTTAAACTCTCGTCCAACAACACATAATCTAAAATAACCTGTCATATCGGTAAAGCGTTTTGTGATTACACGAGCATTTCATGAGCGTACTAAAGCTCCCATTTTCTACATTGTTCTTTACTGAGGAAGTATTTAACCACGGCTGTTTTCACCTTTTAAGAGCGCCATGTATGAAAACTGTACCATAACATGTTTAGCGGATGATATTTTATCTCCTTCAGTCAACAGCTACGTGGCTGGTCCGCATACCACGCTAGCCTGTAAACGATGCGTTCATGTTAACTTTTATTACTGGGAAGACTGCTGTGGATATACCGATGGAATAGGTTTTTCTAATGCATATTTTACCCAGCCTTTTTAGGATACGGAACACCTAACTGACCACATACATGCCATTCACGAAATTGCTTGCCGAACTGATTGACGCATTGAAAAAATATATTAGCGCAGGTAAGCGATGTATCTAATATTTTTGAATCGATTTTCTAATTATAGCCAAGTGAAAACTAAAATACTTTAACCAATGACAACTGATAGTGTGCGCTTTGTATGAGCACTCCCTAAAAGTACGCTCTTATCCGTGCATTGAGGGAACGTTCGTTGTTGTGGAGCATGTATTGAAGCAACTGCAGCGATGCATTTAGCACACTAGTGCTTTGCATAAATACATTCGTTGAACAAAATTATTATCTGCCTTAAATTTCATGAACAATTACATATCTGCAGATGCGTCACATATCGACAAATCGTTTATCCAAGACACATTTCTGTTGCTTGCGAGGGTAAGCTAATTTAGCATGACAAACAATAGCCGGGAACAATGGGTAAAACCTAGATGCGCTATATATAACGCGTCTCGTTCAAATGTATAAACTATGTATCCTAAAAACAGAAAGATAGTCACGATTTGTAAGGCGGGATGCCAAATGGTTATGTGATTGCCTTGGTATATATGCTTATCCCAAAGCTATAACTTGTGTGCTTTCTGTTTACCAAATGAGGAGTACAATGAATGTCCTACGATCGATTTCTTTCTGAAGTACGGTCAATATATCATCGATGATACATCGATCTTTGGTTTGATTTACGATTATCATGCGACTGTGCTAAACATGCAGGACAGAGGATACAATGGCCTTCCTTCTTATAAGACATCGAGGAACGCAGCGAATGGGAATTTTGTAGCGGGGATCAGATAATGTTTTAGGGAATGCAATTCGAAAGGTACACATGACCTAACTAATGAGCGCACACATAAGTCATTGGAGAGCGAGACTAACGGATTAAAAACAGAGAAACAACAGAACAGTTCTGATGTCAAGGTTAATAATGATCCAGGAAAAGCCCAACCATCTCTGCATCGAATGCAGAGAGGATACAGAAGCGCTCAGCTTCAGCGTCCTTAATGACTACGGTTTTATGTGACCTTCAACAGCTATGGCGTCGCCAAATTGTTTATGTTATGTAAGAGCACAGTCATTTGCTCGTTAGCGCAGCACTGTGAGCCGATTACAATGCTTTCGTAGCT
This sequence comes from Urechis unicinctus, assembly GCA_034190875.2. Lineage (NCBI taxonomy): Eukaryota > Metazoa > Annelida > Polychaeta > Xenopneusta > Urechidae > Urechis > Urechis unicinctus. Next base: position 85,469,732 of record CM067353.1, read on the forward strand.
TGATGTGTCCTATTGAATTTAAAAATGATGAGTTCATGAACGCAGGCGTCAAGATATTAATGATTTTCAAGAACTTGTGTGTTGCAGACGATGTACAACCAACGGTACCATTCAATCTATCAGAAGTCGAATTCAGACGCGCAGTGTGTGTGTGTGTGTGTGTGTGTGTGTGTGTGTGTGTGTGTGTGTGTGTGTGTGTGTGTGTGTGTGTATATATGTATATATGTAAATATTTATATATATACATATATATATATATATATATGCAGATATATATATGCATATATATAAATAAATATAGATATATATATACATATTAAGAAAAAACATATATACATATAAATATGTATATATATAAATATATATATATACATTTAAAATTTTTTTATACATATATATTTATATATATATTATGTATATGTAATATGCATATATATATATATATATATATATATATATATATATATATATATATATCGATATATATATATTTATCATTATAATTATTATTATTATTATTGTTACCTACCCGTTAGTCAATCTATGCAGCTGTCCCTTGTATGCATTGTCAATGTTACAATAAGGGTAGGTGTAGTAGAATCCGACTATTGTGGTATGTGTCATATTCACACTGGTAAAGGAAGCATACAAACTCGTTCTGGAGTAGGCGACCCCAAATTAAGTGACATCAGTATCACAATCCACCACGCTCCATTTATATTACCAAATGCGCTAATCGCAACATTTCATGGTTGTATTACGAGTTGTGTAACTTCTATCGGAATATTGTTTGTCATTATATATGTTTTGGGGTACAAAATGGGGGCATGCAAATTTTAAATGAATAACGCGTACCACTTAGATGTTTGTCACTTATATTCTAAGCGACCAATCAAATTAGATATGTACTCAAAGTCGCTTTTGTGTTGCTTCACGACGCATTTTAGACGGCTAGATCCTTCAAAACTGGAGAAAGACTTTCTTGTGTTTCAGTACTGACTACAGATTAAAACCACGCCATCTGCATTCGTGTCGAGTGGAATAATCCAGGTATCATACATCCAGGCGACGGCTTCATTTGGAATTAACGAAGCCGTTTGTAAGCACGGATGAGGGACTCACATAACATCGTACCGTTTAACTCCGGCTATGTGCTAATGTAGTACAACTTACGATCTTTGTCTGAACTCAAACCTAGGCGTGGCTGTGGAATGTGTTTTTGTAAAAAACCAAACCCCAATAGATTAATACAAAGCGGCTTCTGCTTCTACGTTATCTGGTGACAGTTTCGTATTATATGGAATGAATATATCTCACGCTGAACGATCAGAAAGTAAATAGTGGCCTGACGTAATAATACTACGGTCTTGTGTGGCTACATTCGACAGATAATTTGTCAGTTTTGCAAACAAGAACGCATTCGTAATTATTTGAAAACACCTGGTTTTGTTCGATCAATATTGTCAGGTTTTCTGCTGATGGCTGTGGACAAGTAAAACTGCCAACCAAGAAGTAATCAATCATTCGAGTATCCCTAGAAGACATGCTTAGCCCGCTGGATATGTACCTTGCATGGTGAGATTAAAGCTGGATCAACCTGCGATCACCGTAGAGCTCGACAGACAAACAGTATTTCTAGCTTATTTTAACATATGCGTTCTGCAGTCATTCTCAGAACCGTATATGTGGCAGGTAAATAAACAAATATATATATATATATATATATATATATATATATATATATATATATATATATATATATAGATATATATATATATATATATATATATATATATATATATATATATATATATATATATATATATATATATATATATATATATATATATATATATATATATATATATATATATATCTATATATATATATATATATATATATATATATATATACGTTCACCGCAGCGTGCTTCTGAATGAGGAAAAAAACTTATACTCATGCATTTCAAACCGAGGTTAATACGTCGGCCTGGAGTTCGAACATTGGCCACACTACATGAAGTTATCATCAATTACAATTGCGGCTTATTAATGTACGCAAATGGAAAATAAGAAATACATATCGAAATATTATTCTATTGTAACGTTGCTCAACATTTGATAGAATGAAAGTTACCTACGATATCTTAATATCTCCATGAACCTAAGCATGTCTTACGTCAGTGGCCTATAATCAAACCTGGATTCGCCGAAATTGTTGTAGTATTCAAGCGTCCTTCATGCTCGCCACGGTGGTGGATTAATGTTCCAAACGGTTGAATTCGCGTATTCGCAACGGATGCCATTCCGTCCTAAACGATGCATCTTTTATGTGCTAATACATATAAGTCCGATGCATTAGTAGGATTACAATAAGAACTAGACGTCGCTATTCTCTTAATACTGCAGCTTTGTGTTCTCGCAATTGCCAAGGAACAAAGTCCTCTTTAACCATATCGCCACCATCATTGAGTGGTCTAAATATTAAATATATCCATGCATGTACATCATCAAATGTAAATTTCGGACTCATCTTTAAGTGAGTGCATTTCCAACAATGTAAGGGAATTTGCATATCAAGATCACTAGGTGACATAAGCGCTTTGATGGTTAGAGGTGATGGTTTATATGAACGGCTTATTGAAAGCATATGCATATGTTCAAAAGTTGTACGGAATCGGACCCTTTTATCACATTATTTCGGCCTTATGGACGTTTATAATGACATTTGGAAAACAAAGCAGAAGCACTAATCCGAGGTTACCGTCTACCGAAAAGGTAATTATCTAAACCATATACGAAACATATAACTGAAAGCATATCTTCCTCTTACTTGACACAAACAATACAGTAGTCAGCATTCTTTGCGCTTAATGCTAATCGGGCCAAGCAAAGCTTTGTTTTGGAGACTACTGGTTATTGTCCAACTAGTAGACATGCGGAAGCGAGGGAAAAGTACGAGACTCAGCTTTATTTGGAACAGTATTAGCCTAACATGGTACTACTTCAATCGGTACAACGCAAAACCCGGGAAGAAAGGAACATGGGAAACGGAGTGATCATTAGCTACGTTCATCATCTAACAGACAAGCAAATAATAGATATAGGCGTCCTCTATTGTCTTGTGGTTCCTTTTTGGGACATACCAATATGATGAAGCATATAATTACTTGACAGATGCTACATCTTTAAAGGACGTCATACGAAATATCCTTCAAGCCGTGTACGAAGACGCTACGGACCACAGGACTTTGATACAGCAGGAAGGGATAATTTGCAAATTGGAAAATGACGTGACTCTCTTTATAGGATCCTGGCGGCTCAAATATGTACTCTCCTCTCTTGATTTATAAAGTTGCGATTGACAGATAGACATAGATAAAGGTTCTGTTTGGGTTGACAGATTAGAATTGAGTTGTACAGAATTATATTTGGAGGAAATAACGCATATGGGCTCCAAGATATGTATATAAGGGGGCGCTGCATTTCCCTGATGATATATGTTTTTCGTATTTGACAGTAGGTGAGTACATCGATCGCATACAAAAGGATTTTCAGCGATTGATGCACGTTGGTTACAGCTCAAGCCATAGCAGTCTTAGTTCGTTGGTAGGTGTCATCTCTGCATATGGTGTCCATAGGGTCTGAAGAAACTTAGAAAATGGCCATCGCCAAGTACAGTAAAGGCGCCCAGACAAAACTTGGATTTTTACTGGGTGTAATCGCCTTCATGTTGAAGTTCAGAGTTAATAACCGAACCATTTACTATGTACTTATATGTTACTGGCCTGACGGGAAATCCACTATTCATATCTTGGAGTGGAGTGAATAAACTCAAACGACCTTTGATACGCTGAATTAGGTAACGCTAACACTGCCTACATCGACAGTGTTATTGACTATGCAAATAGACATACGCCTTCATAATCGAGTTAACCAGTATCCGAATTAAAGTGAACAATGAGTGTTGAATTTCACATATACTTGCATGGTCAAATCTTTGCCGTGTACAATGACAACACGCCTTAGACATAATTACTGACACCCGCGAAGTAAGAACGCAATTGGTCATCAATAACTGACTGGTCTTGTAAATTACGATATTTAGAAACATTATCAATTAGAGAAAACAAACAAGTCACTCAGCCTATGAGGGTTGGTCATCCACCAGTGCATGCCTTAAATGTTGGTTCGACTGAGCTGCAGATAAGTAACAGAAACGGTATGTCTATCAGCATCTGCACCGAAATCAAACTGGGGCATCACCAATAAACTATCTGGAAGGTTCCAAGACTGTTAAGCATGGCCGTCGAATTCCCTTCTTAGATCGCGGGGAAGCGTAGGCGTTTAAAACAACATGCTTTGACGCAAAACTATCAAGGGGGATATAACAAGCGATATATAATGGATAATGTGGATTGTGAAAAGTAGAAATATTGAAAAGTTATAAGGACCAGGTGATCAAGAGGCTTGCGTTATAATGTAAATATCTCTATTGTTTTTAGAGGGCGAGCTCTGATGCATCATTGGCAATAGAAAAGAATACATTTTGCAGGATGGGGCACAGTTGTAGATGATTTCTGCATCAATTAAGCTAAATATGGCAAACACCTCTATTATAACAAACACACACACACACACACACACACACACACACATTGTGTAGATCTATATATGAACATATATGAATACATGTTAATATATTTATCTGCATATACATTAATATATCTGCATATATATATATGCATGTATACACATATATCAATATATGCAAATGTATATATATTTATTTAAAATATAAATATATATATATATATATATATATATATATATATATATATATATATATATATATATATGAGTGGATATATATATATATATATATATATATATATATATATATATATATATATATATATATATATATATATATATATACATACATGCATATATATATGTACACACACACATTATTTATGCCCACATTATGTGCAGCATGCTGGCGTCATCTTGCTAATCAATCTCGTCCAAGTGAAAAGGGTAATTTGCATAGTAGATACGGGCAGCTGGGATATGACCATTTAGCGAAACGTGTCCCATTTATCATAAGTCCAAAGTAAATCATCGTAATCCATTGTAAATCATTGTCACCATTTCACCAGTCGGCACACGTCTGGTAAGAAGTGATTTGTGTGCTTATATCCCCACATGAAAACCGATATGACTCATCTACACCTGCTCAAATCTAGAACATTGATGAGTGGCTGCCTTTAATTGCAAGATTTCACTTCGATTCAGCCGCATCTTGGCATAAGCCTCTCATGCTGGTCGGTATTCTGATCCTTGCAATAATTGTTGCTGATAAGTGAACGGAAGAATCACGAAGTTCCCCTTTATTAAGTCAGTTGGTTGATTTGAATGTTCATCGCGCGTGTGGTAGAACAGGAACGCCTACGATGAATTTACAAAATACTACTGTAGCCGTGCTGTTAGTCTATGGTGTGTTCACGTGTATCTATATATATATATATGTATATATATATAGATATATATATATATATATATATATATATATATATATATATATATATATATATATATATATATATATATATATATATATATATATATATATATATATATATATATATATATATATATATATATATATATATATATATATATTAGCACGAACGCGACCTTTAGTGGACAAACCGCCAACCTTTTGCAGACTTTGGTTCACGAAAGGATATACCAGTATGTCCACATAAAGTCAACGCACATCTTCGTCCAAAAATAATTGAATATATTTTGGTTTGACCAATCAAATGTGTTAGTCTAGTCTTAGTAACGTACAAAGATAATCTTTCACGCGTGATTTCTTTGGATTTTGAATGTAATAGCGAAATATAATTTTAACAACTAACCATTGGTTGACATAACCCGCACACCTCAATATCTTCCATACAACCATATATACTTCGATCCAAATTGCCGAAATAATGCTTAATCATGTGTGTTGGATATGTTTATTTGAAAAATTTAAATATTTGATTTATTTTTAAATTTTATTATGGAAATACTCTATTTTACTCCTTATTCATTAATCTATATCATTGAATTAGATCGCGAAATGCTACCAAAGGTTCATAATGATCACATCTGCAACAACTATTATGTTTATAATCCATGATGACAGAAAATGATTTAAACATTTGGGTATTCCGCAAATATTCAAAATATATATGGGCACGAAAGGTTCGATTTATACGTATAAATTAATATCTTGACCTTTCCTGGACGACGTTTCGAGGACCAAAAGTATATACTAGAAATAAAAAGAGATAAAAAGATTTTTATTTGCATTAAACTATTTTACTGTATCAATTTAAAGATGCCGAATAAATAATTGATAATTAATGATAGCAAAAATGTACTACGAATGGTTGCAATCGTCAGTATATATATATATATATATATATATATATATATATAGAGATATATAGAGATATATATATATATTTATATATATATATATATATATATATATATATATATATGCATTTATATATATATATAAATATATATATGTATATATATATATATATATATATATATAAATATATATACGTATATGTTTATACGTATATGTATATTTATATATATATATATTTAGGAATCATTTATATGTATACATTTATATATATATATATATATATATGTAAATATGTATATATATATATATAGACATACATATATATGTATATGTATATATATATATATGTATACACATATATATATATATATATGTAAATATATATATATATATATATATATATATATATCTAGACATACATATATATGTATATGTATATATATATAGAATATATATATATAAATACAAATATACATTAATTTGTATACATATCTATATATATATTCATATATATATACATATAAATCTATGTATATATATATATATATATATATATATATATATATATATATATATATATATATATATATATTCATGTATATATATCATATACGTAGTATATATTAGGGAATTTGTAATATTCTTTGACAGTCTGCGTATAAACTTATCAATGCATCCAAATATGAATGATAACGTTAGGAGAAATGCGCACTTTTGGAGAAGCAGAGTTCCGAACTAGGCTGTTTGATTGCAGCTTGAGTAGTTTCAAACGTATCATATTGCTTTTGCAAGTTTAGTGTGGTTGTTCGTAACTAACTGTGTTGCGCTTCATGTTCAGAATAGCTATAAATATTAGCATACACTTATATCCCAATGAAAGTGACTAGCATAAGATTAATAGATAACGCGGCTACAACTATATGCGTCAAGCTTTTGGCTGCCTTTGGCAAGGTTTTATTAGACATTCGCGGGATGCTTTTGTATCCCCCCCCCACAACCCGTCAAAGTCATCAAGGTGACGGTTAATTCAATGGATGCACACGAAGCAACACGAGCACACAGCAAAGTACACATACTCCTTATTCTGCCTGTGCCAACTTATTTTACCCTTTTGATGTCATTTATGAATATATCGTAATCCCCTTTATGGCACTGTCGCGAGGCAGGCTGGTTTTCATCAAAATGGTATAACTCAGTGTCTATTATATTGAAGACAATTCTATTATGTAGTATATGTTATATTATGTAGTATATAGACCATTGTATGCCGAAGGAATACTGTCAAGGGCTTGTATGCTGCATGATATATTAATATAGGGCTTTTAATAGATTACATGTAATGTTTATTAGTTTTACCAAAAAGGTACTCATTAAAACGTTACGGATTTTGAATTCGTCGTGGTAAATATATATTGCTGGCAAGCACATCGTCTTTGAACCTGCTACACTTGTTCCTGCTTGCCTATTGAGGCCCATATTAGCATTGCCAAAGATGTACAATTAAGTTAGTCGAAAAACTAACGTGGTCATTATTAATGAGCACGTCGATAGGGCGCTGAGAAATACATGGAAAGAACGACGGTTGGATGTGTTTATTCTGGCACAGTCAGCTCTAAACTAACCAGGTAAGGGGATTATTATCGCAATAAATAAGAGTTTTGAGCGTCATTAGCCATGATATTATTATCGGTCAAATCAATTACTTCATATAATAAAACCATGCTAGCATCATGTTTGACATAGTTCATGCGTGGGAACGTTGTTGGCTTCCTGTAAACAGATCTCCTATCCCCACTTTTCAAAGTCACTGATGTTTTTTGCCTCGTTAGTAGTCATATATTCTCTGCGTTTTGAAGGCATATGCTATCTGACGATGCCTACTGTAAATAGGGAAACAAGTCTTCAACCGAAGAGTTGAGCTTTTGAGCAATACGCTAATGTACACATACCAATACTAATTATGCGACAAATAGGCGCTCGATAACATTTTGCATGACACACGGCAGACCACACTCAACTCAACGAAAGGTAAAATATAAACAAAAAGTTAGCTAGATGAATACTGGCCATATTGACTCAGTCTGGTTTGACTGGAATTGCTTTGCCATTACAAGACACTCGAAGAAAACGTATTATCAATGAAATCCCAAACGTGGTCCTCATTCGAGCCAAAGTTAAGGACAGGTTCACTCAAGTGCTGTGAATGTCCACTGTGACTTAAATTGTTATCAATAGTAAGTATACTTTCATTGTTTATAAGTCGCATAATCGTCCCAATTGCATTCCTGAGAAGCCTATGCTGATAAACAATCGAAGCTGACAGCAGAATTAAGTGTAGTACACCTCGTAACTTTATCGATGGTTATGAAGTGTCACAATGTATGAATGAAGGAGCCATGGTTATGTCTACATTCGACGCATACCGCTTGCATTTGGCTGATGCATCTTATCTGCATGAAAAGAATAACAAACGATGCAGATATTGGGAACGAGCTTCATTAATCATAGTCATTGTTCAGGATAGATCACTGTCAATACTTAACCCGTCGCCACAGGTTTTGTCAAAAGTGATTTGTTTGCTACTGCGCTTACATGAATGCAGTTATGTTATATCAGCACCTGCTCAAATCTAGAAAACAATTGATGAATGACAGCATTTGTGTGTAAGTTATCACTGTGATATTGACATCAGCCTAACGTGTCCAAATTGTTTCTGTTTGTAGGCATTATGCGCCTCGCCTTTATTGTCTCGCATGTCACAGGAATATCAGGAGGATTGTTTTTTCATAACTCAACAAATTCATTCCTCGCGTATGTGGTTGGACAGAACCATAAACAACGATATCAAATATACTAAAACAGGCCATGCTAAAATATTTCATCCCGTAACGTAAGTCTTTAATAAGTGCACTTATCATACTCTCACAACAGTGAATTGATTGGTTCACATGCCATGTGGTAAGAAGTTGACCCCCAATGATAATCTATAATATCGGCCTTGCGAAAATGGTTCGGTGACGAGATAAGCAGATAACTTTCTACGCATTGACTGCCCATGATCTTAGCTACACAAGTGTACGCCAATTTAAGCTCACCGAAAAAGGATGTTTTGTAATGTTTTCTTGCTATGGCTTAAGCAAACTACGTTGCACTGCATAATTATAACGCTCACCAGATTTCATATCCAGGTCAGCAGAAATACACAAACATATATACACATTGCTGCATGACGCTCTTGCTTTTGAATGATTTAGTAGATGGCAATCCGTGTACGAATGGTCGATATAATCATAGGAACGATCATATGAATTAAGTTTGATGGTGGTGAAGTGGGTATATTACTGGGAGGGACGCGTAAACACCCTATAGAAAGCATAGTTGAGAAAAAGCGATCAGATATAAATGTACAATTGTAGTACATCAAAAAGTTTTTACACGATATTGTTATCACTTTCACCGTTCCAAGAGATTCAGACTGAGAAATACTTCCTGTCAGCACCAAAGCTGCAAAGCTCTATATAGTAATCGAGCAGTAATGGAGCGCATCAGGGGCGTTCGATCTCTTGATCTCATTCAATGAACGTGATAAATGTTTAATTTGATACATCAGGTGTATAGCCACAACAATAGTAATATAATGAAATAATACAATATATTTCTTACGAGATAGGCATTCCAACAATGTGGTTGTTGTGAAGGGAAAGCCGCACAATGCTCAGATGGCAGACAGTGCAATTAGGAATATAGGCACATTAATGATAGAACTTCTTACATTACAATTATGTAAATCGGCTATTATGTGTGGACTTTGTAGTGCCAGCAAGAGCTGTTCAAATGGTTAGTTACCAATCCCTTGAGCAAGGTTTTGCAAAAGGTTCGCTGCTATGCGTGTGTAAACGAAACAGAGCTCCATGGGCAACATCATTGTTGAACCAGTGCTTCGGGTTTTCTTATCGGTAAGGTACGTGCTGACAAATGCCACTTGAATACAATCGTTCGTGTACAATTTTAGAGAAGCAAACGTAAGTGGAGTATTTTAAATGCGTCTTATGTTAAGAGATACCAACATCATTTCATCAGCGTTGCACTAAACGGTGCTTTGGCTCTTTTAGTCATTAGCCCTGTAATGGGTTCCCTGTATCAGATCAAACCTACCCATTTACTAAAGCTGGTGTTTTAAAGTATACAACATGGCGAAACCAAGTTATGTTATTACTCCATTTCATTAGATGATAACTGCTTGATTTTATTTTTGGTGTTTTGATGGTGTTTTAAGCAGCGGATCTGCTTTGAATGTTCAATGTTTTGACGTGACATTGAATAGTAAAGATAGTCAAGCGTTTAAAAATGTTCAAGGTAATTGGCGGAACAAAATCAGCTGCAGATTAGAGACGCTTGTTCAATATCCATATGCAATGGCAATTAATGTAGACGTAAAGCGAAACAATGTATAATTTGTAACATGTACATGCCGGCATACTTTATATCATATACACAGGTAATATTCCTTCTTCAAGACAGATGATATTCTGCGTTGCCATTTCGGCTTGTGCTGCCCTTAGGTTGCATAAAACAATCCTTGGATTGCCTTTAATTTATATCAATGCGTAGCACTATTAAATTGATTCACAACTATATCATATCCTATTCATTATAACTGATCTCAATAGGCATAGGCGCTTATAACACAGCAAAAAGTACTCCCTCCCCAAAGTACGAATTTCCCTTTGTCACAAAGTGTACACAATCATATACTTTGACTTGCTCCAGGATAATAAATAATGCAGGTGTGCTTTTGTGATTCGCATTTTTCTTGTTGACAGCAGCACACAATTGATTTCAAACGAAGGCACAGGTGCAGGTCATAATTAATGGGAGACAGACTTGCTCGATTCGGAAGAACAAACACAACTACATGACTAAAGGCTTCGTGTTGTCCCGAAAAAGAACAATGATTTTACACTTCGTGTTAATTCGACCGGTAAGACGCATTTAAAATAACCACTTACGGTTTATTTCTCTGAAATTGGGCGCGAACAATTGCATTCATCTTGCCTTTTATCGGCAAATAAATTAGCTATAAGGAAACCCATAGTTCTAGTTCAATTATAATGTTGCCTATAAAGCCCAAACCAGAAAGCTCCTTGATCGCCCTAACTGTTTAATGTATCCACGCATAGCAACGAGCCGTTCACAAAAGCCTGGCACTGGTATTGGTAAATGGCCGTTTGAAAGACATATAAAATTCGAAACATCTTTAAAGTATTTTAGCTGAAAATTATTCGTTGGGAGAACACGTTGGCAGTAAATCATCACCTGTTACGTTTAACCAATATAGTGTTTATTTATGTTGAAATTTCGAGCCGATTTACATTATTATAATGCAGGAAGTTATATTGTAAATAATGTGCCTATATTCGTAAAAGGACTTTCTGCCATCTAAGCATTGTGCGGCTTTTCTCATAGAACAACCGAATCATTTTATTAGTTGATGATATATCTTGTGTTTTTGGCATGTATCCGATCCGTCAAAATAGTTCAATTATCAAGTACATTGAATTAGGTCAGGAGATCGAACGCCTCTGATGCGCTCCATTACTACTATATTACTATATGGAGCCTTACAAATGCTTCAAACAGCTGACTTCGTATGCCTCGTGCTTCTGGGCCAGGCTCAGTCTGGTAACTGTCATATAACAATCCGCTATAGATAACTTTCAAATTTACCCCTTACAGATAGCAAAAAAAGCGACCAAAATCTTCGAGATACTCGATTACATGAATTAATATGGCACTTTGATTAGCATGGTAAAGCTGATTGACAATATTTCAAAGCGCCGTCAGTTTTGTGGTAGAATACATTTGTGATAGATTTACGGGGATCGTATACTGCTAGCGCTCAGCAAATATCAATATTTTGTATCCAATCTTCTCGAAGGCATCGTTTAGAGAGCAAGCATCATATTTAATGACATTACCGTAAATATGGACGGAACGCTAATCATGCAATGATCTACACACTTATGCAATGCACGTGAAACGAAGACACTTTTGTTAATTGGATTACTTGTTTTGGTAATGAAGTTTATTCGAGCTATAAAACGACGCGCCCGTATTATTCGAATGTTATGATTAATCAGCTGTAATGGCAATGTCTAAAGGAGTAAGGTTGATTTCGTAGAGATGCTAGGGGATGGTGGATCATTATACCCGAAAATTGATCATTGAATAGAGATAATACGCCTCTCAGTGATTGATTATGAGAGACGGGTTAACCCCACAGCAATATGTCTGTCGTTGCTTTGATAAAGCACACAATTGTTGTTCGCGTTGATCATATATTCGATCATACGACATGTAATGGATAGCAAAAAACAGTTTGACCTTCATCTTTTCTGCGAACGACACTATTTTAGTTGGCGTAGAGCTGTGTTTTTACATGTGTTTTTTAGAGCATTTGTTAATGACAAAATCTTGTCCACCTCCAAACCGCAGCACCGGTTTCTGTTGACGATGAAGGAACGCTTCCTCTTGACAGTGACAATGTTCATTATAGTGATTATAATCATCACCGCGGGCCTTCATATTGATGAATATAAGTAAAGGGCTAGTAAAGATGCATAACCTTGTCAAAAGCCCGACCGTTGCTGGTCAGATACTTTTCATAATGCATCATTCAAGCCTCTGTGGTTGAATATTTACATGTTTGGGTCGTGCTTGATTTTAACCACAACTGCGATGTAAGGTAATTGTAGGCATTAGATTATATCATCAGCCAACTAATGCTGGCATTAGCTAAGCAATTGGTCAGATACTGCTTTTTGTTAATAAGAAGCGTAGTATAGCTTGTGTTTTGAATGCAGCAACGTGTCTTGTAAGTTGGTAATTATATGAGCAGCTCACATCATATCCATATGTTACCAGCAACCGCACTCATTTCAATGCTGTAAAAGTTGTATTTATCTTATAGGCTAAGATTCAAATTAATCAATTATGAATTGCTGATCACATGGGTCAGGCACAATCACATGTAACACAATTATAAAATGTATTACACATATATATATATATAGAGAGATATATATATATATATATATATATATATATATATATATATATATATATATATATATATATATATATATATATATATATATATATATATATATATAGATATATATATATATATATATATATATATATATATATATCTATATATATATATATATATATATATATATATATATATATATATATATATATATATATATATATATCCAAGAATAACCTTTCGGCTTTTGCATATGGATACTAATATGCTCCGAAAAATCAAAGAGCCATAAAGATAAAAGATATGTAAACTAATGGATTTATCTGCAACTTGTTCTATATCTAATAGCAATTATTAGGGACATTGGTATTCGGGAGCATGCAAATCTATACCCACAGCGAAAGATTCGACCAGGTTAACGATGGGGATAATTTGTTGGGATTTAGAGGTGTTAAATTTAAGTATGAAAAGCAAAACGCTTTAACATGCGCGGTTCCAAATGGGTATGCAGGAAGAAATACAAATATTTACAATTGTATTGCATCTTGTCAGTGAATAATCGAAAACCATAATTCATTTTAATACCAACTGACAGCCGTGTTGTCATCTAGCAGGGATACCTAACGTATACCTGATTACTTTCGAACTGAAGTAACACACGGTACATCTTTAAATAAGTGAAGTGGTTAAAATTTGTTAGCAATGATATACAGCATTTTTATTCTGGAATATAACACAAAACATAGATATGTGTTCAATTTATTTAATGAGCACGAAACTTGTTATTTATGGTGATGTTAAAGAGTATATAGCTTCGTAAAGAGAGCTCATTCGAGCCTTCCGCCAGAGGAAATATGTGAAGACGCCATCTGTTAGCCGAAGCTTTATTGTCATAGCGTCTGGTCGTCATAGTGTCTTGTCATAGCGTCTTGTCATAGATGTAGTCGCCTCGACCAATCAGATGACACTGTATCTTTTACAGCTGCCGAGCCCCGAGACGTTGGATCAACTGACCCATGTGCATTTATTGATTTCATGGTGTCGTCGCCTGATATCGGGGTGTCTTTCCTGTAGTTCCATGATCGTCACGCAGCTCAGCGAAGCTATTAACTCTTCGCTAGAGACCTTCTCATTCCCCTGACATGCGAAAAATGTTAATGTCGACCCCAGGCTAGTTCCCTCGCTTCAGGCAGTGATTGACAACCTAAAACAACCATCCACAGTGCGGACATGAAAGATCGAGAATCGTAAACTGCGCGGACGCTGTTAGAGGCGAACTGTTTTCCATAGTGGTACCCCAGACCGGATAATTTATCAAGCTGACATCAATTTAGTATTGAACATGCTATTTTTGCTAATCGTAAGCCTATTGTGCGAAGTGTTTTGGCATCGGCAAGGCTCAGTGAAATGACATTTTTCCCTCTCATCATTCGCAGTATTCCCAAGTGCTTTTGTTTGTATCATGGTAGCGCCACCTTACGATTGCAATGTATTTTGATAAAAGGGAACGATCATCGCAGAGCCACTTGACATGAGCCCTCTCAGCATAGCTACAAATTCTTTGGTGATATCACAAGGCGAGGATTATTAAATATCATGCACAGAGAACAAGTGTTATGTTTTCCTTCTTCTGCTTAGTGTATGTAGCTTTGCATTTTTAAATCGCTTATGCCAGTGAACTTGTATTACGTCCTTCTATTCCAATTATTGTATTTGATTCTTGGGAGCATTTTACATATCACAAGAGCATAAGGACTATGTATTTCGGGCAGTTTATGTACGAGGATCACTCTTCCCCCGAACGCTTCTAAACATCGATGGACCACTTATTACGTGCTCTATATGTATAATATAAAAAAGTATTGTGAGTTTTTTCATGCTTGAATTTCTTTACCTAGCTAGCATTTTAAGCGTACGCGATGAATAGTCGTAACGTTATGTTATGTGGGCTTTTTATGTCTCTATAGAAAACAAAAATCGTTATCAGTTGATGCCTACAATGAAATATCCACACCCGTTCAGCCTAAAGAATTGCATCCTAGGCAAATGTACATTGCAATTGATATTAACTACATACCTATTTCTATATAAATCTTGATTATGCAAGAGCCTTTCATATGAAGGGCTTTTCGACACTTACATGAATCTCACTTAGTCGGTATAACCTTTGGGAAATTTAACTTGATGAATCATAGATCGGAAGCTATTCCCAAACCACACTCTTCAATAACTATCATAAATAGCAAATAATCTGCCATTGAAGATAAACATTTGAAAGCATCCCGTCAGCGAATAATTGCTTAACTCATTCGACAGAAGTATTAGGCGTTGAACTATCTGCTGATTGGAAACAAGTCTGACTTAAAATTTGATAATTCTTAAAATATATGAGAGGCTACACAATTGAACATGCTTAGTCCTAATTCCATTTACGATTACCAGCTTAAAAGCTACTGGAATTTGCAATTTGTGCAGAGCAGCATACATAGATTGAACGCTGTGACTCACCTTGTAAGTACGTAATATAACTTATATTCAAATTGATTACATTAGCCGTTATTCTGTTACCCGGTGGCTTAATGTATATGCAAATGTAAACACGCTCTTATGTACAAGTCCACGCTGAATGGCTATGTTGCTATGCTCAAGGTAAATTTACCGCTGTCATTTAATTATAACATTATGGTTCGTCATTTCCCTTTTATCCATTTGGTAACCTACCTTGATATGCCATGTTTCAAAGCCAAAGACGGTTGAGTTGGTCAGAGCTTTTCAATTGCATCAGTTGCCAATTTGTTTTGAATGAATGAATAATTGTTACCAACAGTTGGTTGAATATACTGTACTATGATTGCAGAGAACTTCATTTTGCCAGCTTGTTCGGTTTCCCCAAACCCGGTGCGGAAGCTGACGATAGTCAGGTATATGCATATGCAATGCATGAGGCTGCCATCTGCCGAATCGATATAAAAATGCATTGGTGCGTTGTAATTAACGAAACAACTACACGGCACATCCCTGCTGACGAATGGCTCTTTCATTTATTATCTGAAGCGATGATTCATACACAGAAGTAGAACTGCTATGACCCCGAGTCATTCCATATTTAACTCGTAATTAATTTGCATAATCGCTAATCTTGCGAAAAGAACCCGACCAGTTGTATATCATTGATTATATTGCGCGCATGATTGATGCAATATACAATTCAACGGTAAGTGACAAATAAGGCTAGACGATTAGTATCGTCTAAATGAAGTTTGCAGCTAATAAATAAATATGATAGATGGCTTCCTGCTCAGTGGTTTCAGGTAGTAGCCTTGACGAACACCGAGTATAGGCAATTATTTTTGGGTTGGCTGTTATGCTATATGTGCCCTCATTAGGCCATAAATGAATGGGAATCATCTCAGTGGCTTCCGCCCAAGTACTGATTTGCTAGCTGAGCAGACACTTTAATGCGGGTAATCTTATCATTTGTGGGAAATGTACAACCTGTTAAATTTATCCTTGTATTAAACTGAGCCTGCTGCCGAACATTGGTCCATTACTGCTCTTTATTAACGAATAACCATTATACTGACTTGAAAGTATGATATCTGAAATGTTTCCGTTAGGAGAACAAACTGTAGATTTATATTTGTGACTGCTGTTAAAGTTGCATTGTCGAATCGATGTATATATTTGTATTGAGGGAACTTGTATTATTACAAATCGAACGCCTAAATATCTAAATGAGCTGGGTGGCACCCAGGCATTGTGTAGTTTGAAGCTTTCCTTCCCACGATCAAATTACCAGAGCGCCATTTTCATATATGTCATATATCTCCATATTAGTACTTTTCTGGGTATTTAACTGATCTCTTCTAAATGGTAGATTTGGCAAAGACAACTATATAGGTCGATGTAAAAGTAGCCCCTGATGCACTCCGCTACTGCTCTTATGAAGCTTTGCAAATACGTCTAGTTGCTGTCCCTGCAAGCCACGTGCGCTAGAGCTGATTGGATATCTTTCCTACACTGGACCTATAAGGACGGCGAAAACGATGACAGCAGCATTCATTAAGATTCCAATGTATATCAACAGGACGTACATGAGTCCACTACGTCCACAACAACCGAAATAAATGGCTTTTTTCTCATGGAATAGTTTTTGTATATCTACTAGCAATATTCCTGGAACTTTGAAAGAAATTGTTGTGTATTATTTGCTCCTGAATCTCGGAAACACATTGGTATCTGCCCGCTATTTCTCGCAATGCGGCAATCGGCTATGATCCATATGTGTTTTCTGTAGGGTGTATTTGTCCCTCTCAGGGATAAATAGAGACAACTAGAAGGGTTATCGCGAGGTACGTGCTTCCTGGTTAGTGATTATGTACAGCAGACGCGTGTGAAGAGTAAAGTCCACGAAGTGAAATAATTGAAGAACTGTTAACAAACCCATGGTTGATGCTATCCGTAAAATGAAGCAACAACCTCAGCAATAGTGGTGAATAGTGCACAGCAAACCGCAGATCCCCCAATTGTCGGCGATTGCAAGTTTAACCATTAACTTATGCATACACCATTGTTCGTGCTTTAACGGTCTACCATATCCCTCATGTCATTTCATTCGTTGAGCGTTTAAGCAAATGCTACAGGCACTTATTGCACACGCTGGAAATCGTTTTATCAAACACATGCTACAAAATGTTAAAACGCTTCTAAATATCATTGTCAATTGATTGCGAGAGACACGCTGTATGGTACTGGATGTATTCCTTCTAACACTTCCAAGATTACAATATATTCACAACACAGTAGCCACAGGCATCAGATACCGCCTGTGACTAATTCGTTATCATTTGCCCGTAGTAAATGAAAGCATAGCATTGCACTTAATGATATTACCCTCTATGAAGAGGCATTGTGATATCTATACTCGATGATTGTCGCCCGACTGACTGACTTTCGTCCTGTTATATTCAAGGCGGTTCAATTCTGCAGTAAACGCAACGCACATGCCATTATTTGTTAATGGAATGCTGTCGAGGGTTTTTATACCGCATGACAGATTAATACCGGTTCGTAAATAAATCACTTGTTATCTATTACAGTTTAATGTAACCAATACTCACTGGAAACGGTGGTATGGGAATTGTTTCAGATATTTCATGAAAATATCTATAGCTGACAATGTGGATTTTGCGTCAATTGGAGATTAAATGTATACAAAAGCAACCACAATTATAGGGTTCTAATGTATATTAAGGAAAAAGATAGATATATACCATTATAGCGGCTTACGCTCCGTCCGTGCTCTTCAGTGGTAAGTCAAGCCTGTAGTCAATGTCAGGCATGAGAAATATATATATGCCGCGTCAGCCAAATATGCGTCCATGCATTACCAGACAATCGTTCATATGCCACCGTAAGTGGCTGCATTTCACACATAATGCCAATGTAAAACAGTTTCCTTGTCACATAATCTAATAAGCGTTATTATACCATCTTCTCATAGAGCTAGCGAAGACCACGTCTATTCTTATATATCATAGCGATATTTCCCTATAGGCTATAAGTATAGTATTCATGTGACAGCGGCGACCTGAGGCAATACTACGAGTAATGTTCTGTGACAAATTAATAGGGCTACAGGCGCTATGTCCAATTCGAGATAATGACCCCATCTCATTATCAACTTCTTATCCATGCTAGAGGCATAAAACATCTGGCAATTATGAACACAAAAGGGCAGAATGCCAGTATGAAATCTTTAGGCGGACGGAATACCCATCACAGCTACACAGAATAAAACAACAAAGAATGCCAGTGTTACGTAGCCTTTATAATGCTATTACGCAGCTAATCCGTACAATGAGCCTGGTGTGCGTTTTCATGTGTAAGCCCTTTAGACACTGCAATAGCAATTACGGTCGAATTGTGCTACTTGCATTCATGCAGCAAAATATTTTTGCCGGTGTGTCCATTATTATGCTTCAAAACGTTTATGTAGTAATGTTCGTCAATTTGCAATAATTTCAATACTATACTTGTTGTTTGCGAGACTGTATTTCTAAAGACAGTGCATTCAAAACATAAAAAGCTAATTTATTAATACTAATTACAATATTGAGTGAGTGTTGATTGCAGAGCTGTCACAATTGCCTTTGTAATAAATTGTTTAATGGTTCTAAACAAGCGCGGCATTTCCATAGTGACAAATGTAGATACCTTTGTGATGGCCGGTTAGTTAAGTGATGAACTGCATTAGCCGTAGCGAATCAACATTGCAAAAGTCGTGCAGTACCATATATCTGTTTGAGCCCGTGTTATGGTCTCAGTTTATACATTATGAACTGAATCTAATGCCCAGGCACTGAACAGTGAGGATGTGAGAGCCAAACGTGCTAGCAGAACATGGCCTGACCTGTATCACTTGTAAATTGCCACTATCCTTCAAAATCCTCGGCTGACTTTATATGGTTTGGTCGTTGTGTTGACAGGCCAAACGAAATGATCGTGAAAAGGATTGGCTCATTGATCGTAAGGAGAAGAACGTACGTATTTGACCCCTTTTGGTAGAATACGTATAGCTTTATCATGTAACGCCCGAAAGACATTTACAGGGCGCCTTGGTTGAACGAATACATATTACATAGCAGCTAGCAGATCAAGAAAACAATTCAAATATCTTATAGTTTCAGATAACTGCAAACAAACTAGCTCTTTAGCGGAAAGATCCAAAGACAAAAACAGTAAGCATGCGTTGTTAACCATTCGCTACACAGGTAAGTGTGCAGCCCCTCACCCATGAAGCTGAAGAAAAGAACAAGTTTGTAAACATCAAACAGTAACAATGGGACCAATGATGTCGTTGGGTTAGTTCTACTTGCTCTGATAAGTTAAAATGATATTTGCCGATCGTCAAATATGAACTCACAAAGCTTGTTAGTCGACTCACCTCCTCCATTTGCTGAATGGCATGTGTCAGCAAACTGCATGTCTTGGAACTATGTATTAAAGAAAACGATGAAACACGACTGAATGTGACTGACTTGACAATTAAATAGCTCTGAGATAAACATGAGTGCCGACTATTGTGATAACGTTCAACTCAAACGTCTGCTTAATTAATTGTAATTGGAGCCGGGGCCCTGAATTGAGACCCCCAACCCCTCTAGGGACTTAATTGCGCATTGGTTACTCGAAAACCTGCTCGGCAACTTTTTATCAACTGGTTCGTGCAATGATTTTACGTGCCCTGTAATAACATCCCAATTCAAGCATTTCTAAAAACATATGTGTGTAAAGTGTCATATGCCATTCTGTGGACGATCGGGCCAAATCATTAGACTAGTTTTGCCTGACCGTTTTCTAGTTGCATTATAGCCAGGGTATCTTTAGTTGAACATTGATACACAACATTTCATGTATTTAAGATGAAATTTCTCAGCTCAAACTGTCATTTTTATCAATGTTTATCGGTCCAGAAAGTCACGTGCGGAAACCTGCGAGTTGAATGCGATGATTTATATGGCGGAGGAAAATCCATGGATTTATTTGCGGGGAGCGGAATATCGAATTGCCTATTATTATGGTCTATAATCGCGCGCCCATTTGTGTCTAAGTATTCTTAGTAGATCATTTTAGTTAAATAATAATATGCAGTAAACCCAGTGTACGCTCAACGGACGATCGGATAAAGCTAAAATATATGGGATGTCCGTAGGTGAACTTTCGTATTATCTCCCAGCAAAAGATGTAATTTCCGAAATATAACCCCTACAAATTCACAATTCCGTTTGTTGGTGAAATCATATTTGTAGGTTATCATGTATATCTTTCATCTGACTGAGGTACTCGTCAACAAAAAACACTGCTGCGCTTATCACTGCATTTGAGGCAGCAGTTGATATTCCTTCCATAAAAATGCGTTAGCTATGCAGATGGCGATAGACTTATTCAATTGGATTCCGCGCGAGAGGGTGGAGGGGCGGGGGTGTTCTGTCTCAGTGTGATAACTTACATTGTATGGCGCGTGTGACGAGGGTGGTAATATTCGGAATGTTAAGGGTAACCCTAAATGCTATTAATAATATTCATTATCGCTATGTTTTACAATACCATGTAAACTACAAAGCATGGTACATCGCATTGCTAATATAATGAATTAAAGGAACAGGCTGACAGTACTACGCGCCACCACGCTTTATGAAAGTCATGTAATGCAAGGTGTACAACTGGTTTGGCAAATGTCTTAGGAAACTTTACATTACCCTCAAATATATCCCTTACCGATAACAGAGCAACAACCACAATATTTGTAGTACTCGATAAGATTGATACACCATACTTTGCGTTGCATGGTGATGACGATCGGCAATATTTCAAAGCGTTCTCAATTAATGCACCGTCAGTTTTTTATAACATTGCATTTTTGATGATTGATGTAAACATTATACTGCAGTCACATCGTTTTACACTGAAAAGAAAGATAGATATTTCGCGTATAAAATTCTCGAAAGCTTTGTTGTGAGAACAAGCGTAATATTTGATGATGTTGCCTTACATAGAGGCATCGCGTTCCATCCGTCATGATCCGCACATCTAAGTTATGCATGTGGACCGCAGTCACTTTTTGTGATAGAAGTGTCATACGTTTTGGAATGGATGTCATGTTTTATTTTATTTCAGCTGCAAATCATTTCTGTAAGATAACATAGAGTTTTATGATTCATCAACGTTATTGACAATATCCTAAGGAGTAATATTTGCGATAAGGCTGATTTCATAGTGTGGTTGCTGGATGACCGATCATTTGATGCTATAGTAGCGACTCAACGTGAGGTATTATGCGGCTGGGTAGTGTGCCTCAATGTAAACGTCAAATATGTAAATATGTCAGCAGCGTACAGCAGCATAATGGTGGCATTTACCAACGAATGGCTTGTATTTACGATGTCGTGAAAATATATTGTAAGCCACCTCAAAATACAGAACTAGTGTTCGTAGTGATTCGATGAAAACATACGTAATTGGAATTGATACCTGGATAGGAAGACTGTTAGGTCCTTACCATAACACTTTCTGCTGTGATAAGTTTTCATGGATGTCATTACTGAATTGGCTAATGCACCAAGCTTGGACACGTGTGTGCTGATGTGCTGATTCGACCAAGCTCAATACTCCTCGTCATCGTTCACAATGTGTTGAATAATCCATCTTATGAATGGTATCACCCCTACTTCCGAAGATTATGGATAACAGAGTGCATTAAGACTCTATTTGCAATACACCTCAATGTCAAGCTTTCTGCCACTGCTATTCATACCAATGCTCAACTTAAAAAGGGTGGTTGATTTTGCGATAAATGCATGAATGTTTCGCACGTTATAAAAACAATGATATGTGATGTATATCGGCTATATCCTAATCAACAGGTATCTATGCACGCTGGTAAGTATATCGTCTGGAAATCATCAAGCTAACCTGTGGGGTTTTGTTTGCGTAATTTTTGACAAAATGCCTGATTCCACCCCATTGCCAATACACAGTATTCTGTTGATGAAACAAATATAACTTGACGGGCACATTGATTAAGTATATTGTTGACACCAAGCCGTAAAACACGAGAGAATACATTTCACACCTTTCGCCTTGCAAATTATCATAGAAAGGCAAATGCATCAACAGCCATTGCGCTTAAGGCTGATTCAGTATACACGATGACCTGTTATGCCAGTCGTTAAATTAATTAGACTGCCTTTGTGTACATAAATCCCTGAGGGAACGAAAACGAATGCAAAACCATGGTCAGATGTAATTTTAGCTGCTGTACTCTATAGTAAGTCATTTTGTTCTCATCGGCACATCTGCACACCTGATCATGTAATTGCAAATGAAACAGCAAAACGATGTGATTAATGGTATGGAGCACCGAAAAAAATACAACAATTTATCCTCATACAAGACACCATGAGATGTTTCAAAGTGGATTTATTTTCTAAGAATTAGAACGCTAGCACGACAGAGGGTCAATCAGCGATCACACGGCTAATGATAATTTATCAGCGATATATACGGAGTGTGGTTTATAATAGCAGCGTCTTAAGTGACAAACATTTCGTGTGTGACATATGATGGTGTTGATAATCATCAGACATGACTTATTACACGTGATTAGTTTATTAAAACTTGCCTGTCGTGGAGGATTATGCATATTCAAAGTGCGCAAGTTTCAGGTTGGTATCTCATAGCAGCAGCGACGGTAAGTCTCTCTATAAACGTATCTGCATTGTTTCTTGCTATCGTTAGATGTTTAACTACATTGTGTCGATATCGGTCCCCTCTCATTTCAGTGATGAAACACAGATAATCATGACCATCATCTTAACTGAGCAAGTGTCATGTTTTGCAGATGGCATCATATCTTGTCATTGTTCAAATGTGTAGTCCACTCTGGTCGCGTTATGTATGGTGCTCCAAGTAGTAGCCAATTTCATGACGGACAGTATAAAAAAACAGCGCCCATTAATGAGCTCATGTTGAGAAAATATACATACTTGGTTTATCATTCATCGAGGCTGTCAGATGGTCTAGTGGAGATTTTATGTGATAGCGCCAACGCAATAACGTGCCACATTGGCACACAGGAGCAACCTGATTGCCTTACAGGATTCAAATTAACAAATGATTCCTAGCAGGATTCGCAGGGTACGGCCATATTGAAATGTGAATAGGCTATATAAGACGCTGTGTAATGACAACATGACCTTACTTCAAGCACCAATGTCCCTTGCGCTCAATGTAATCAAGCAATCTAGTTTTCATTAAGTCACTTGCTAACACGATACGATTGTCGAGGTCAGTCGACAAATTAAACCCTAGTGTTAGTATTATAAACCAGACACAGGACTAATGAATCGCCCACTAACAGGGATGAATCCCCCCACCCCCACTTCAACGTATTTTAGCCCAGTTCGATAACTGTCGTTTTACTTTTTTGTGTGTGGGGGGGGGGGGGGGGTCGAGGGGGGCACAAGTGGGTCTTTTGCACCATTTCCGTCGGTATTTCGTCCACCACATGGATACCACGGGAACCCTTACAGCCAAGCCACGGCCCCAGCCTCGTACAAAGGTCGTTTTTGCGCACACCCTCCGAGAGAGACCCACAACAAGACTAATGAATCTACCACTTACACTAATGAATCCCCCCACTTCAACGTATTTTAGCCCAGTTCGACTACTGTCGTTTTTGAGGGGGGGTGGGGGCTCGAGGGGGGCTCAAGTGGGTCTTTTTCAGCAATCTAGCCTCTAAACCACGGGAACCCCCAGAGCCAACACAGACAGGTCAAAGTTCCCGGCTCCTCTGTGACCTTATTTGACAAGCATTTAGACTAATGTAAAACATATGGTGCACGCAATGACTCATGCAGAGAGAGCAAAGACCGTACGCAAAGAATTGGAGGCAAAGACTGGGAAGCGTCCACCGTATGCCTTTTCAAAGTTAGCCTTGGAAGAGCAAGAGGCACAGTTGAAAGCCCTTGGCGATTCTGCCCCCGAGAGAGAGACACAAATGACTCATGCAGAGAGAGCAAAAGCCGTACGCAAAGAATTGGAAGCAAAGACTGGGAAACGTCCACCGTATGCCTTTTCTAAGACAGCCTTGGAAGAGCAGGAGGCGCAGTTCCAGGCCCTGCAAGAGCTGGTCCCGAAAGTGTGTAATGAGATACCGCCTCGACAAGACGTTCATTGGACACACGCATACGAAACTGCCAAAGATGAGTTTGACCAAGATGACCGAACGCGCAAAAGAAATCATCGAGAAGCTCCCCCCAGGCAAACATATACTACGAATCAAGTTTCTGCAGGAAGGCCGAGAGGGCGAGTGGGAGCTCAGAGATAAATATCTGCCCGTGTGGGGTCAGAACAAGAACATCGTTCTGCTGCCAAAAAACACACGCCCAGGGGTCTTGGTAGGAATCAATCAGATATACTATAGGCATGCATATCCGTTGACGGCAGTCATCTACGGCACATATGCGGTCCGTGAGGCAGATGTCCAAAAGCTGTCCCCGATAAAAGGGAGCACAAATGTCAACTGCGTGGCCAAGCGAGTCATGGAGCATTTCATGTGGTAGCTGATTGGCAACGGATTGAATGAGAAAAGAAAAGATTCTAGAATGGAAAGAAGGTGTCACGACGCCGGAGCATGGATAGGTGATCTACCTGTGTTAGAAAGCATCCTTTCTCGCAGCATTGTCGTTCGTGACATTGACAGCGGCAAAATATACCAGGGCACAAGATATACGCACTGGGCTCCCATACACATCGTTCTTCACAATGGCCATCCTTGGTCGGCCAATCTCTCGTTTCCACGCACCCGCACCGTAGACTTCTTTGAATGCGACATCTAGCAATCAATTCAGGAAACCACCAGGGATCGACCTTGCGCAGTGTGGCTTCTGGGGCCCGGTGACGCCACCCTGACCATTGACCAGTACGTACTCGAGGACGGCACTGTCTATCGACCTTGGGCTCTACAAAAGCATATACAGACTGTGTGCACTTCTCTTGGGGCCTTTTATCTCTTTGGTCGGGTTGTAGCTGCTAACCCCGCAGCCAGCATACATGCACGTTCCAAACACCAATGGCGACCTACACCTGCTGGATAGCTCCCCGATGTTCGGGTTGCCTGTGTTGAGTATATTAACGGCGGGGTGCGGAACAGCAAGGATTACAAAACAGAGGATAGTATAGTATAGAAATGCAGGCGAATGCGAAGCTTCCACCGCCAGTGCTGTCTTCTTCCATCTACGATCCCCTGTCCAGGAAAGGAACTCTCCTACCTGGCGGGTGGTGGTGGCAGTGGAAAGACCACAAGGGCAATAGATCTATTCAAAGACGTCCAGCCACTAGTGCTCACGCCTACTCATCGCCTAGCCAAGAGCATGAGAGAGCGGGGGGCAGATGCACAAACCTATCATAGCTTCTTCCGGTGGTGTGGCGATAAAGACTGGTCACCAGAAGTGATGGGGAAGAAGTGGATTTCCCGAGTCTTGATCTGGGATGAGATCTGCACTGTGCCTAGAGCCCAGCTCGAAATCTTCCTTGGGTGGCTGCGAGAGAAAGGCGCGCAGGTCGTATGCTGTGGGGACCCAGGACAGCCTCCTCCCATCTCTGGCGAGCCCCCACACCAATGGCTGAGAGACCATGCCGACAACTACGAAGATGTGGAGACAGAATATAGGGCCAAGAATCCGGCACTACAAAAACTAAAGCAATCCATACGGTTGAAATCCAACACCACACAGTGTAGACTGACACGGAAAGCAACGAACCTGTGGAAATGGGACGACTTTGTCCAGCAGTGGCATCCAGGGGATATGGTCCTAACCTCGCGTATAAAGATACGCGACCAGACCAGAAATCCTCTTGGAACGGCACAGAGTTCTATTCCCCAACATACCAGTGCCGCTGATATATCACCCAAAGAACATTCGTCATCAGAACAGGCTTGTTGCCATACCCGGCGGTGGTAGTTCCAACCTTGTTGTCAACGACGTGGTGCATGTGCCGCTCTCTGTGGTAGGAACACCGGCCTGCCCCGAACCTGGCATCCCGTCGAAATGGCGATATGGATACGCCAACACAATTCATAGCTCCCAGGGCCTTACCATCCAATCACCGCAAAAGGTGTGGCTCGTTGACGACTACCTCGGCTGGGCAAACTTGGCGTATTTGGCCGTATCCAGGGTCGAGTACATGGAGCAGCTGGCAAGGGTGTGTGTGCCACCAAATCCGGAACCACGGTCGCCACGACCGCCACCGCCTCCACCAGACAAGGGTGTGGTTGCAGCAAAGCTAACAAAATATAAAACGCAAGATGCAAAGCGGGGTCGCCAGACGGACGTGGATGTAGACCATGTGCTGGCCATGTGCGAGGCGCAAGAAGGGCAGTGTGCCAACTGCAATATTCCTGTGTTGTGGGAGGGCTATTCGCAGTGGGACGAAGAGCAGTAGACGCTGGACAGAAAAAATAACTCAGAGGGTCACTGCGTTGGTTACCTTCTTATCACGTGCCTAGGATGTAATAGGTCGCGTGGGTGGAGCCGCGTTGGGGGCGGGTCCGGAGACTAGTAGATGGAGAATCGCTGGGCCACCGGAGTATAGCCCTATACTGGGTGGGCTGGGTCGGGACTCTGGTTTGACTGGGTGTGGGTGGGCTGGTCGGGAAGACTGGGTGGTGGGGCTTGTGGACTGGGGGGGGTGGGCTGGGTCGGGTCGGGTGGGGCTGGTCGGTCTGGACTGTACTCGGAAAGACTGGGTGGGCTGGTCTGACTCGACTGGGGGTGGATGCGTGGGAATACCTTTTGAAGCTTTAGTCTTGGGTACAAATACTATGCCATCCGCAGAACACCTCTCCGAAGAAGCAGTGCAAAACCTACGTGCAGACAAGGGAAGAATCTCCTTTGCTGCCGCGAAAAAGAAGTATGGCATCGGGTACACTAGGCTATCGAAAATATGGGCAACAGAGGGACCAGCTAGCTCTATGGAGGACTCTGAGAGTAGCAATCCAAATGGCCACCCAGCCAATGTTACTAGTAGCAAACCCAATGGGGTACTGACCCTCCCACCAAAGTCTACTACAATGGATTTCGAAAGTAGTCCCGTCCAACTACCATTCCCGCCACCCTTTCTATACGATTTCTACTATACAATGCAAAATATAGAGAAAAAAGTGAACGATATAGAAAAAAAGGTAGACGATATTGCAGAATCCTTAGAGGAGGAAATAGACGATAATTTGTCGGTTCTGGAAGACGAGGTTGGAGCCAGTGTAGGAACCATTGCGGACCTAGCAACGTTTTCGACACGATTGCAAATGGCGGGATATGTAGGATTTGCCGCATTTCTTGCATGGAAGGTCTGGAAAATTACAAAAAGTCACACGGAAGCCGCATCTAATTTCCTACCAAACCCAGAACCGGAGGCCCCCAAGCTAGGGAAAATGCAACCTGGCCTGCGCTAGATAGGCGGGACCCATTATACATGGAATAGTGCAAGCTTGAAGCTGTTTCGGCACCTGTGGAAAGATTTGTCTGCATCGTTTTTTCTGTCCATCGGAGCACGTCGCGTTCCCGCTTAGAACCACAAGATGCGCAAATCTGCAAACTCGAGATGGTTGCGCGTCCACAGTGTATACAGGAGGCGGGGGGGGGGGGGGGGGGTTACCTTGTACTTGCTTGCTACCCACCGGTGCTGCTTGGAGTATTCAAATTTTGCAAGTCTTTCCACATAGCTCATGTGACCCCAATCTAGGCCATGCACAAGTGTTGCTAGCGCGACGGGTACGTTTCTGTAATCCATATGACATTGTGTATACCACATCATTAGTCTAAATGCTTGTCAAATATGGTCACAGAGGAGCTGGCCTGCTGCGTTGGCTGGGGGGTCCCCGTGGTATGGAGGCTGCGACCTTTGTACGAGGCTGGGCCAAGGCTCCCGGTCCCCCCGGGCCACACTCTGTGCCAAAGAACAGTCGAAGTGGACGAACACTAGTCAAGGTCAAGGTGGACGAAAATACCGCCGGGTATGGTGAAAAAGACCCACTTGAGCCCCCCCCCCCCACCCCCCTCGCCCCCCCCCCCCCCCCCCCCCCCAAAAAAAAAACGACAGTAGTCGAACTGGGCAGAAATACATTGAAGTGGGGGGATTCATTAGTGTAAGTGGTAGATTCATTAGTCTTGTTGTGGGTCTCTGTGACAGTAAATTCTTTTAATAATTGGCTCTGTTGACTTTTTGCAATACAAAACTCATGTCTCGAATCGAGGTCATGCATAAATTTAGCATTAAGCTGTCGTTTATATATAATGATGCTTTGATCTATATATTATGGAACAATACACAACTCATCTTAATAATTCATTCAAAGCTAACCATCTTTCCTTGTGTCAATTCAATATACTATATACTAGCTAACCATTGTATGTAGAATTTTACCGATATATCTACGACAGAATAACTTGAGGTCGTAAAAGTAGTTACGTGAAGGAGGTTAAACTAATCAGCGCAATGCACTGCAAGGTGAGAACGTTATCCAGACCCACAACATCTTCCTTCGCATAGTACATCGGTTTCACATGATACGCAATGAACTATGGCTATGCGAGATGTCGTGCTGTAAGTATGATGTTTTTGGCTATAATCATGGTTACATTATTAACCCTATGATATAATTACACCATACTCATTTGCTCCAAAGAGAGAACGCATGGCAGAATTAAAAGCGCTTTCCTGAATGCATCCATCATTATAGTCCGATCCGATAATCCTGATATTTGGACAAAACCGATCAAACCTTTGTTAAAACATCTCAACATTCGTGATCATCAGACATTAATACATACTGCCGTATAACATATTATACATGTACTCATGTACAATGAAGATGCATTATAACTTTCATTGGCACTATCCTCCATGTAAAAGGTAATAGAACTGAAGTCATATTGGTCTCCGTCCGACACTTTCCATGGATGTTTAGTTTGCACTATTACCAAAGCAAGAAACTTAGAAAACGTGGAGAGAGAAAGACCCTGTTAACAGAATCAACAACCAAGAGAAGGAAGCGTGTGTGAGACCAGCTGCGGTCTAACACGAGGGTCTTTAGGTGCCCGGTTTGCCAGATGGGAAGCACTCAGGGAAATAGGGAGTTTGACTGAATTTTGCTGGACATGTATGTAATTTTATTGTATTATCAATTATGAATGATCTTTCTGTTGAATCGGCTAATCAAAGAAGACTTAGTAAAAATGTCAGCGATTGAATACAATGTTAGAGCTTATTTTGTGTCCTTTGCACTATTGGGATTTGTAGATTTGTAGAACGACCCATAAACAGGTGAACGTATTTTTATTTGGCAGGGTGGTCAATCATAATTTCAAAATGCTTTTATGAAATATGCCATTCGTTCATTTGAAAGGTCTCACTATGGGCATCTCAAGAGTTTTATCTTTAATTTTATATATCTGTCCGTTAGAAAGTGATTGCGAGTTTTAGCATCGAAAAATGGCATATATTTTGGTCTATCACTTGACAAAGTTTCTGCTTTTCACTTGAGGCAGATTTAGTTTGGCATTGTATCTATATTAGATGCTTATTGAGTAAATTTTGCATATTAAATGGCATGTCAGGGGGCGCCTTAGATAACTTATAAACACATAACTTTATGGTTAAATTGCTCGTAGGTTTTACAGACAGAATTGTATTATGCGTCTTGGTCTATTTTTCTGACCACAACAGGCATAGGGATCGGGTATATGCACTCAAGAAGGATGGTCAGCCAATGTAAGTCTTGTCACAACCACTCAACTACACACTGACTAAAGGTCCTATCAGTAAACAAAGTAACGATATTCGAGCTATTTGGCCATTTAAAACAGTTTTGTTGTGTTACAGGTTCAGCACTCGCTTCAACAAGCAGTCAATGATGTGGTCATCAGTTAAACGGAAAGTGGCCAAGACTTACGCCTATATACCCGATATGATGAAAGAGATCTTTAGGCGCAGGCAATGCGACAGCATTCACCAACAACACCCAACAAGCTCTCCTGATGACCCCCTCAACATCAGTCAGAATATTGCTCCTTTGCCAAGGCCGTCTACCAAGGAAATAGTTCAGTTGCAGGTATCTCGTTATGTTAAAGAATAAGATTTGGAAATATGTGGTTGTTCATATGTACAAATCTTTTATTACTCACATTCAAATGTGTGCAAATCCAAACTGTACTGTAATAAATAATATATGAACTCATTTTTATCTCACTTTTCAACAGGACCATAATTTAGCCATAAAAAAAGATTATGTGCCATGACTAATTGACAGTGGAAAACCTGGGTAATTTATTTATACATCATATTTTGTTCTGTATGCGAGACAAAAAATTGACTAATATAAGAATGCTCATCACATTATACTCAAACAAATAGACATAAAAATGTTCAATACAAATAATATCACATTTTTTGTAAGACTAGACAATCTCAATACTGGGACAACAATATAATCCACAAAAAAATAACAAACAGCAGATATAGATATAAAACATTAAAACTAAGAATATTACCCAAATATACTTTGTTTAAACCCAGTGTACTGTCCATACTGGTCAGGGTAGAGGTCTTAAAATACCAGACATCGGAGCCAAAACCTTTCAACCCCTCTACTGTCCCTCACCCACCCAACCAACACGATGATACTTATCACTACTAGCGCGGATGTTTCAGTTCATTATAACGTAGACGTCCTGAGGGCGACCCCAGCCCCATGATTGATAACAAAATTCAGAGTTGGTTCTGGAATATTCAATTGAGTTGCCGTGAAAAAACACTGGTAATTGCATATGAAAAATTCTAAAATGTGTCATCAGCTTTGTATTCCAAAACATGGTAGACTTAGTCTAAGACTTGGCAACAGTAACGCTTTTATTACGCGTGAGCACGGGCAGGGTTTGTCTGCTTTTGTAACGCTATTTATTGTTAAATTTACGGTGATCAAGTGTTACGATAGTGTTGACTATATTCATGCGGGGTTTTTTTTTATACAATATACGAAAACTCGTCTACTCCAATCAAAGAAGACTCATCGAGAAATATAGGAATCAAAAGACTCACAATTTCGCGTTCCCGCCTTCTGTCGAATCCGCGCTGCTCATGACGTCACGACTTTGTGTTGCAAACAAATGACCCTTCAATACCCAAGTGTCATTTTTCCATCGCCAAATGCTCATGTTTCTAAACACGGGTGTGACCGACAGATTTCGAAGCGGTGCAATCGACGATATAGCGTTGAACCAGTTCGCAAAATGATTTTTATGGGTTCCAAACGAGTTGTTCTATTAAATAGTGACAAAAAAAAACGCTTTTTGGGGAAACAATGCGCCTTTAAGTTCATTTACTGCGATAGTTAGAGGTGGCGAAATTTTCGATTTTTCAACATCGAAAATATGGCGGGTCACTTTTTTCAGCGTTAGTCGGTTTATAAAAGGCGGCGAGCGAATTATCATGCCTTTATGCTATTTGTATGGGATTACTATCAACAAATATTGTGCTATTAAATACGAGTGCGCTGGATATCTAAGTTATCCGGAAGTGGTAGTAAAATAGCGCCGTATAAATGTACACCCCGTAACTTTGCCCATTCCAGAACGATCGGCCCCGCACAGTCGGGTCCGACTGATAAACATGTGCACACCAAGAATACGTATTCAGGTTTCTCCTATGACCTGACACAAATATTAACTTAACTTAAACAAATTTTTAAAACCGCGTAATGCGGGCATTTCCGCGATGTGTCCTATACATATTTCATGTATATCATTATATAATAATGACCATTTATAAGTGATGCACAGTAGCTGGGATATCTCGAGTAATGGTAATATTTTCACTCAGTTGCCATGTCAGACCCTATATCTATCAAAGTATCAACCTCAAGGGCCAAACTATCTGCCTCTCTTTAGAGAATTAGGTATCAGGTGGCGTCACCTCATTCAACCAACGTCATTGGGTGCAGATAGGCTTAGTAGTAGCAAGCTAACCAAGGGAGAGGTACCGCATGTTCTCCTTCGGTTCTATCAAAAACTTTAATCCAAAATAGGTTCTCCTTGACTTCTAAAACATTTAATTCTACACTCTGCTAAGTACCAAACAAGATTGCGGTACATATTTGGAAATCTCTTTAATGAAATTTCTAAATTAGTCATCCCGTGAAGTGACAAAAAAGATATGCAGTCACAATACTAAGGTCTAAGTTATGTTAACTAAAAATGTGAATTTGAAATAGCAAGAAGATCTTACCTTCCAGGACGTCAAAAAGCGAGCCGCCAATAATGCAAAGTTTTACTGCATTATAAATGAGGAGTTAAATTCATTAGCTTGCAGTGCCATTGTTTGTCACTGATTTGTATTATACTGCATGTACCAGATTATGGTAGTGGTTAATGACGAGTAGCTACTGGGAGGTTATATCGATTTTGATTGAACATTGATATACTATACTACAAGTCTGAATCGTTTGCTTTGTGAAATAAAAACATTTGAAGTTGTAAAATCAGAATCTGTTATTGTTTATTATAGATTAATTATTTATAATCAACATCCGCAACCCCAAATATGCAACTAGTTGCCCAAAATTGAAACTTAGTGACAACGTTTTCGTGGGGTTTTACCCACTTACCATGCATGTACTTGGTGCAATTGATCCATTCTAACACATGTTATATTTGTCAGAAATTGAGAAAACGCCCAACGATGATCACTATATAGAAGATTATGATGCAGTTTACCCCTTGCAATTATCTCAAATAGTTAAGGTATTACAATTAGAAGTCCATGACGTCGCACAGGTTTTGTTTTGCCAATTGTGCAAAGTTCAATATTCGATCACTTTGCACTATAAAAGATAAATGATGTATCTAACATATTCAAACAATAATTTAGGCATGTATTGTTCTCTAGGGCCACTTCAGGGTACAATATCTTAATTTGGGTTACATACAATTGTACACAGGTAATTGTAAACATGCAATTTTTCACGTGACCCATCATAATTAGGCTTAATTCAGTGAATGAATAGCGATATTCCTCAGACTTTAAAATTATAAAATTTGCACATTTTTATGTAAAAATTTTAAGACCATAAATGAATGGATATTTGGTACTTATCTTATTGAAACAGATTAGTTGTTGAGTTTATTCCATATGTTTCTTTGTTTATATGTTCTATGTTCTCCTCACATAAACGTACAAATTAGCCATTGCGCCCCATGAAGTTTGGGGGTATGAAATCATCATCAGCTTCTCTTCGTGTGGTTCTGTAACTAGAAAAAAGGCTGAAAGAACGTAGGGTTATGGTCTCGTAGAGATTACTATGTAAAGGTATTGAGAGTAAGACGGCAATGTGTATCTATAATTCGTTTTACTTTGGGGAAAACAAATTCTTTGCGTGCCGGACCAGTTGGATGTCTTTCTTCTCTACAGTAATGTGGGAAACCTCTTTGAAAATTCACGATGATCCCCGTCCTATTTTGCACATTCGGTCGGTAGAATGCATGTGTTGTCGTCATGACCCTCCTCGCTACATCTAAGACCAACGTTCGACACATAGACAATTCTCCTTGTTGGGTCCGAATTGCTGAAACTGATACCTAAGTGGGTTAGGGATGAATAGTCCCACATGGACATTAAGGTTACCAACCTTCAATTTATTTAGGAGCTGCGTGATATTGAAGGTCAGCATTAACGTCCCTGTGGTGAATTCGCGTTTTATAGTTATCCGATGGACCTCAGACATTAATTTAGACAACAGTTCATTGTCGTCGCACCTGGCACCTTATTATTCATTTCTTATAATTCACTGTTAAATAGGATGATATCTTGATGTGATAGTTGCCAGTGGTGTGGATCATGCGAGATTGTCACGGTGTTTGTATTTGTACTGATACAATATTTTAAGTTGTTGAAGGTTCTACTGCCTAGAATTTAATTAATTGTGAATACAGCAAGCGACTTGGCTTTGATGCCCAGTAGTGCATTTAAAGTGCCGCATAAGCTTCATCATTCACGCACAAATAAGCATCAGGGAAGCAACAACGAACTATCATGACGCGGCAGACACTATTAATGGTAAAGGGTTAGGAGGCACGATCACCATGGTCCTTCCAATTGTTGTTATTCTGGACCATGATATGCATGACTGTTTGGGTAAACAGGAAGTGGGTCGTATGGAAGTTGAGCTGCTGACGAGACATAATTATCAGTCGTAGTATATGCTTAAAACATATGTGCTAGATCCGCAACATATCTTATTAAAACACCATGTTTTAACATTGCTGGTATTGCTCTTTTTCTCACATAGTTATCATACTGAAATATGACCATCATTAATCAATCTTTGTATATGATTGTATATACCTACGTATATATATGAATATACATGTATTATTCATAATTATATATATATATATATATATATATATATATATATATATATATATATATATATATATATATATATATATATATTCAATTCGACACATCAACAAGTCTTTATCAGTATTTTCCTCTGTGCCAGTTATCAATCATATACAGATAGATAACAAATGTCTTAATAGATATCGTACGGACAACCGCGATTCCGACGTGTCTGTGAGAATTGTTTTCTGTCAGCCTTGTTTCATTGATGGCCGCGTAAATGCCAATAGATTGCGCCCACGTAATCGACCCGCTCTTTACGGATTTGACGTGTTTTCCTTGTATCATGAATTATGATAGTTGAACGTTGATATGACATCTTAAATAACCTAACGAAGACATAGTAGCTTTCCACAAAATGACCGAATAACCCATCAGCGTCATCACATCGACTCCTTTTGATCCAAGACTTACACCCGAACAGGTAACTTCTCTGCTTAGACTCACACGAGTGGTGCGCCCATTTACGGTAGATCCTAATTTCTCAATTAGAAGTCATTGCAACGATGGCTCTGTAAACCCAGATGATGGATTTTGATGGCCTTACTCAAACTTGATAATAGTTATACACCCGAAGAATTTTTACTCTGTTAATCAGTTTTAAAACATCAAATTGGAATTATATGGAATCACAAGCTGCACACCCGTTTTATGTTATCAGTGGCAGGCCCGTAGCCAGGAGTTTAAGTGGGGGTGGGGGGGGTTCTTTTCCCCTCAGTTGTGGACCTTTCTCCTGGCTTATACTGATGCGGCTATAAGACCATAGTTGAAGGCACCATCGACACGCGATATATCTATATATACACAAATGCGCTAGCGTAAGGCGGACTTTTCTGGGCAAAGTGAACGGTTCGTTCGAACCCCTCGAACACCACCCCCTCCCCCCACCCGGCTACGGGCCTGAGTGGTCGTTTGGTAATGCGGGTCGGGGTCAAACCTCACGAGACTCAGGCTATGGATATACCATATTACAAAGTGGTAAGATCATTCGTTTTGGGTTGTCTTCTGGTGTGGGCGATGATACTGATACTATAACAGTTGTTCCTGTTATAACTGGAACCAACCAACCTGTAGGGATAAGTAAGCCTGTTGAACAGCGGGCTGTTGTAATACTTTTAGAGCAACCTTTACAGCTGGAACAAGGTGGCGTTCTAAACTTGTATACAACCCATCCCAACAGAGCGGCGATCTGTAGCATCACACCTAATTGAACTTGACTTGTGCACTTATAGACTTAGTATGTACCAACAACCAACCGTTCCAACGGCGCCGTTATACACTGAGCTGCCCCCGCCCCCACACACACACACATGAGAATCCGGGGCACTCCTATTGGTTGAATAAGGTCAGCCTCAAAAAGCAATACCTCGAGAGAGAGATTGAAAATATATTGTGCTATGGACAAGAAATATAGGCCTGCAGTTAACTCAATGGATGTAGTAGACACTGCTTTAGTAACTATTAGTTTGTGTCTTGGCTTAGGTGGTGTAGGTGTAATGATTGCGGTAGTTGCCATTCCTATTGCCTCAGTGTTGGGTGCTACTGTGGCCGCTTGTTGGCTAGTTGGAATCGCTCGGCGAATGACCATTAAGGCAAATAACAATGATCATATCCGCATGCTAGCGCAGAGTAAATTGAATACAATTGTTGTTGTTGTATCGACAGCACATGAAGATGGTAATATCTCGGATCATGAGTTTAAACTCGTTTTAGCTGAGGTCATAAAATATGCCCAAATAAAGAGGAACATTAAGTCTAGATCTGTAAAAGCATACCATATTGTTTTCATCGATGAAACAAATGCGCTGGTCCAACGGAAAGTCTAGCGGACTGAATGATATCGACCAATCTTAATACACAGAGAGATTTGGCGTATTGGTGAGCTTAAAGGGTGTGTTTATAGAGTTGAAGTTAGATATAGATTATCTTACAGAAGAGAAAGAAGACATAGAGATTGAGCTGAGAGATGTTGTCAGTGATTTTGATAATTTGAATATGCTGGCCTTTCGAATAAACGAAGGAGTTAGGAATAGAAATCGAGTTGAGAGATGTTGTCAGGGATTTGATGAGCTTTGGGATTAAACGAGATACCTAGAGGTGGATAGCCAGAAATATGGAACATATCATTTGGGATCTCTGATATTGTGCATTTTTTTGTGGTATGAATTCACAATGATAATCCAAATATCAGATATGAACAATTATAGTCGCCCCCTTACCGTCGAATTTCGGCGCAAAACCGGCCAATACCATAGAAACTGAAATCTGGATAATTTGCTTGCTAATGGACTTTTAGGAATTGTCATGATCACACCTCTTCTTTTGTGTGATGTCAATTTGATGAATTTGAAAACAAACCACTGACACTAAATCAATATCCGATTTGCCATGAAATGACGCATATACATTATTAAAGAAGGTGCATCTTCAATTGATTTCACAGTCGTTGTCATCGAATGTTCGCGCCGATATATCACGCAGTAGCTTTTATTTTGCCCTATAGATCTATTTTACTTAAGGGATGATAAGAGACAGTAGGATTGAGCAATCGCGATATGTGCGATTCTTTTATTTCATTTAATTTCAAGCAACAATTATCAAGCACAAGATTGCACCTGTCAGAAACCATCTGTATGTGTCACAACCATTAAATCGACCGAGGTTTATTATGTAGAGCGAGGCCTGTAGGCTGGCCGGTGTGCCGTCAAAAGATCCGTTAGAAGTGGGACAAGGCCACAAATTGGCTTTTTCAATAATCCAATATAGTTTCAAATGTATGCTCCGGCTTTAAAAAACAATTAAGGTGTACAAAGAAAATTCATAAATAATTAGAGAGTATACACAGCTATTTTTTTTCTTGGCGACTGTGGTTACCTCGTAAACCATACAGACTCGAGAGTGTGCTTAGGTTTTTAAACGGTATGATACCCGCGCAGTAAACGGAAATGACAAATGAATTTGGCTGTTTAAGTTAGCTGAATAACATCGACGGGACGTTTACTCGCTCGATTTCGTCGCTAGGGTCAATCTCCTTACATCATATATACATCATATAACCTGTAACTCAATCCTGTTTGACGCATCTAAAGTGTTCGACCGTGTGAAGTGTGTAAAATAGCATACTATTGTAGTGTGTTTGGGTCACCAATGGGGAGTTTAAGACCTAGCCAGCTGGTTTAATTATGTAGTATTTAGAGGAGGTGTATTCGAACTATATGGAAATTAAAGTCCAGTGCCGTACAAAGTATTTGCCATTCATTTCGGGAAAATTGTCTTTCAGTAATCAACTGATGTTGCGCTTTGTTAATTTTGTTTATAAATGCAGGAATAGCCCTAATGTTATAGTATCATAAGTGCACGCCCCAAACATCAATGGTTGTTATATATCACAAAAGAGTGAATGCATTAATGACTCGTTTATAATTTAAGACGTGGATAAGGAGATTTTGTTTTGACCGTGAAGTCAAACTTAGGCCACGGTCATCGAAATAAATTTTAAATTATTGATATCTCCCTGGAAACTTTTCGTTTTCTTGCAGCCATATCCAATTGTAAACTTTACACAGATCCAAACGATTTTTTTAGTCTCTCCAAGCCGATGGGTCATGGGGTCAGCCCAAAAGTGTGTAAGAACAAATTCCATCGCGTATTAAATATGCAATACGAGACCGATAACGATAAAATTAGCCTCAGTCGCATCCTAAGATTTCATGGATGTCGATGACGTCACTTCCGGTTGGCGTGCTATACAGATGTGGGGCTTGAATCTGAAAATTCTTGAACTGTTTCTTCTTGCGGGTAAACATCATGGTTGGTGTGGTGATTCATTATGTGATATTGTGATAAAATACGATATAAACTAATTGATGGTGCATTACACTAACGCGATGATTGTAGATTACTAGCATGGCGGCCATACGGATTAACTTAAATATTCGTTGCTCAGTTAGATTTGAATACTGTTGAATGCCGAGAAGGTAGAAACAAAATGTGATATCGGCGGTCAGACAGCGATGTGTCTAATTATAGTGTCTTAATATCTTTAAAACTTTTAGTCTAGCAGGAATGATAATCAAGTGGACAAAATCAAAGGATTATGAATGCTGTAAGGGGTATGAAACAATATCTCATTCATAAAAATCTCGAATAAAAAAGATACGTTTTCTGTTTGACGCGTTGGGTATTAGTGGTGCTATAAATTCCGATAATTGTGAACGAATCCTTGAAATATAGGCTTGAAATTTATTTGCAAACGAGCATGTGATAGTACGGTATTCAATGACATCAAATTTTTTAAAAGTATTATCAATAGAAATGGATTAGTTTATGTTAAAATAAACAACTCTGGATAGACACACTAATCTAATGATATAATGGTAATATGTATTTAAGATGTCATCACTTTTTCATCCACTATTCACCCCTGGGAGTGTCATTTCAGTCAGACGAATAATGATTAAATATATATCATCATACCATATGCGACCAAATCCGGATCAATATGGACTCTTAAAACAGCTTATCATTGATTTTACAGTATAATTATCTGGATAATAAATAGAGAACAATTGAGGATGATTAGAACATCATTTCGCAAGGGGCACGATTTTTTTCAGACTAAAACTCCTCACTTCCTCCTTTAGGAACACCTGACCCTTGAATGCACACTTAGTATCATGCATTAAGACAGGCCTCGTGAAGAAACTTATGACTGGTTTATTTGGATGACTACTTTCAGCGTTAACGTCATGGAGTTGATCATTAGGTGGTTCACCTACACCTTCAGTACTGAATGTCATGCGCGGTTGTTGAACGACCATCATCCAGGCTAACTTACAGCAGTCTTGTACATAAGCTTTGACATCATCTTTCAAGTATTCTTGCTGTCCGATGAATGGGTGTTCCTTCATTTTGATAAGAAGTTGCTGCAACAAACAAAGGTAAACTGAATCCTCTGGGTACGGATCGAGATGAATTTGATACAGATATGTGAACGTGTTAGCTTGTGTGCATGTTCAGCAGATGAGTGGCTTTGTCTTTACAGATGTGCAAGTGTGTATGTTTGTGTGCATTTATTGATCACTGTTTTTACTATTTGATTTCCACGAACCTCAACTAGAAAATCAGGTGTGGCATCAAGACATGCTGCCTTAAGCTCACTAGAAATAGCTCTACTCAAAGTTGATCCAAGCCTCGGGCCATCTCCTGATTTGGCATTGCTTTCAACTGCAGCATACTGTCCACAGAATGCCAATCAACCTTGACAATATGTTGCTCTAGTTAGAATATTCAAGGTTCAATGACTGCATTTAACACAGTTTAAAGTGAAAAATCACAATCTATATTGGAGATGAATTTGCTCATTTTTATCATTAACCATCTAAAATATGACCAGCATACAAAATCAATATCTCCATGCTACATTTTACACGCTATCAGTAATTGATGCATTGGTAATTATTTTATGTGTGTACACAAAATTCACAGTCAAATTAAGATAACTATTGAATAAGGCCATGCAAACATCAAAGTTTAAACAAGCATGGCTAAGTCTTGTCGTGTGAGCTAGTTCACCTGCTGCGCACCAGTGGCGGCTCTCGAGGTTTGCTGAGGGCAGGGTTTGGAAACATGACTCGATTGGTTCCATACATTTGCTTCGAAAGGATTGCGCACCACTCTTCCAATGACATTCTTACATTCATCACAAGCAGAGTTAGCAACTTCACTTGCTTGCTGTAAATAATCAATATTACAACATCTACATTTACAGGACTTTTCTAATACAGTGTTCTGTTAAATGTAACCTCAGCTTTCACCTGGCACCTACCAGGAGAACATCGCAGAGAAATATGTATTTGTCTTCGTCACTGGATGTCTTGAATGTTTTTGTAAGTTCCTCCATAGCATCGATCCATGAGTTGGTAGTGACTACCTGGAAGCGGTCTGCCACATAGCTTGGGCGACATGGATTGTTCACATTCTCCAGGGCTGTCTCATCCATAGATGTGATGATAGACATGAGCTCACTGTTCCTGAGCACCCACACACAATTCAGCATCATCAACAGCCATCACTTTAACAATCAATCTCACCGACTGCTTCCATAGAGCTATAAAGATTGATATCCATTTAAAAAAGGACTAAAGTATTGGTGATGCGAGGAAGTGATCGCAAGATTGAGTATTGATCAATCGCGTTAAGTTTGATACTATTAGCCTAATAAAATGTCTATCATGCCATCTGTAAAGTTTGTAATTATTCTGAAAGTTTAAAAGCCATATGAACATATTATCATTGGTAAAGTTATGCGACAAGGGTGTCCTTTGAAATTATATTAGTGTCAACGCTGGACAAAAAGGGCTATATTTGCATAACGATTAAGCCATTTAAAGGCATCTATAGTTTTCTGAATGTATCAACTTATTGCTATCAGAACAGCAAAAGGGTTCACACCTGATGACGAGATCCTTCTCACTCTGCTCAAGTTCAGCAACTTGATCCGTAAGTTCTTTGAGTTTGTTCTTGGGGACGTCTTCGTTGTCTTCATGTTGTGTGAATTGATTCAACACTGACATAATGCGACGCTTACCATTTGTTAACCATTGTCCAACAGATGAGTGGTTTTGTTGCCGAGTGCAGGCATCCCTTCGTGAGGTTTTGCAACCCTTTTCCGTACATTTGCCTTTTGCATTTTTACTTCCACGAAATCTCATCTATGACCACACACAAGCAAGACTTATGTATGCATATGATTTGCAGATGACCTCAGTAGATGTGTTGACCTCAACTAATGGTGTTAAAAACGTGGAATAAAATAAACTATCACAGCAACTATCACTAACCAAAAGAACTGCTACTGGTGGCATAAGTGAGTTTTGACCAAGAACAACAGTTTATAATTTGCTCATTAAACTGGAATTGACATGCTGTATAAGCAATTCATAAGTCGAACCTTGGTTGGCCAACAGTAGCACCGGTCGTAAGGATATAAGGCCTACATGAATAACCCTACGCGGATGAAATTGACGAAATCACAATTAAAGTAGATATACTAAATATTCACATAGTTTTTATTGAAGCCTAATAAATAATTTGTCATAGTCTTATAATCAATTATGCATTGTATTTGATAGAACTACCATACATATAAAGTTTGCGTGAGATTATATTAAATATGGCCACAACTTCACCTATTCGACCTATTTGGGTCGAATATACGTAGCTAAACATATTGATCCACAATGGCAATGCATTGTTTGTAGAACTTCCAGGTATTGTTTTTGTCCACAAATGGGTTCCTAGAGACGTGAATGGGCAAAATGCCTCTACAATGCCATAAATTACCATATATTCCACTCAAGACATGGAACAATATCATATGTCTTCATATACTGATAATGGTACATAAATAAGTGGACTCTGGCTTCTAAGTACACCTGAACGTAGTTGGACGCTGAACATCGAGCGTCGATATCCAGACACCTGAGTATTGATTGAGAGGATTGATTGATAGAATACATTGATAAATCGATTTCTAATAATAACTGTATAATAATAATAATTGTTGAAGTACATATACATGATATCGTAAGATCGTCATAGGCACGTGTACGGTTGATATAATGTCGACAAAGGATTGCGCCACAAACTGCAAGATTGATAAATGTCAAGCAGTGGTGGAAAATATCAAAAAAGGGTAATTTGAGTTGGGTTGGGTGTTAATTGTTCGGTGAGCTCTGATGATGAAATATTTATAGCTGAATGCTTGGGGTGTTGCATAGTTTAGATAGATTAAACGTTGCAAGCGGTGGGGAACAGAAAAGCAAGTGGGCACCGGGATAGAAAGCTTTGAATCGAAAGGTCATATGTAAGGAATAGCAAGGCAATAGCAACCTTAAGTCTAGGTACCCATTTCCTTGAGCCCCCACACCCCGACAGGCACAACTTTCTCCGGCTCAATTAAACATGTGGTTGGTGTTAATTGGGATAGCAAGGTATTGACAACCATTAGTCTAGGTCCCCATTACCTTAAACCCCCACACCCCGACTGGCACAACTCTCTCTGGCTCAAGGGTCTTGGGACAGATAACCCAGAAAACTGCGCAATTACAGCCAGGTTTCTGGCCGCTCGAATCAAAACCGCCATAACAGATTGGCAAATCAGAGATCGTCTTGCAAACGCGGTTGGCTAAATCCTGCGATCTCCGACTAGAAACGCACATTTTTGTTCCGCTATTTTTGTAACGCTGAAGCGGTGGGACGCCACTTGCGAATGCGGTAACTAACAAGCATTGTCTTATTTGGAAAGCGGGTTTTTCCGGTTAGAGCCACATGAATTGCACTCAGACTCTGAGGTGGTAGAAAGAGG
This sequence comes from Urechis unicinctus, assembly GCA_034190875.2. Lineage (NCBI taxonomy): Eukaryota > Metazoa > Annelida > Polychaeta > Xenopneusta > Urechidae > Urechis > Urechis unicinctus. The sequence goes on from CM067353.1 coordinate 85,513,606, forward strand.
CAAATCCCCAGAGTCGAGGGATGTAGACTATTGTCTCATTAACAAAACTCTCAGTGAGTATATGCTGTTAGCTTGGTTAGTAAGAATTACCACCGACCGTGGTCATTGAGAATACGTAATGAGATATGTTAGCGAGAATAGGCATTAACATTATCCAGTGAGAACAGTCAATGGAATTGGTCAGTGAGAATAGGCATCGAGTAATGTCAATGAGAATAGGCTATGAGATTGGTTAATGTGAACAGGTAGTGCATTTGGTTATTGAGTGTAGGCAATGAGATTGGGAACACGGAGGGAGAATTGGAAGCGGTATTGAACCGATGATGATGGTCTGAAACACTGAACAACTAGAAAGGGCAGTAAAAATGATGAGACAGAAGGTGGGGACTAATGTGTTACCACTCAATTGATTCGCTCAATAGAGAAAACCATTGCAAAAAATTCTTACCTTCGTCCGTTATCAACCTCTATCGCCTACCCCAGACGTAGATCAGATTCCTGTTAGGTAGACTTGATATTCGCACGACTGTCCTCGAATGTCAAATTGCCAGTGAAGCTACGAACAAGGGTATCTGTGTTATATAGGAGCTGACGCCTAGGAGGCAATAGGCAGAGAGCAACTAATATGTTTTCGATACCAAGACTCGAAATGGGCAGGTACTTAACTGATAACAAGCCCGTGTTAGTTAATATATTTCGGTGCATGCAAATTAGCATGTACTACTGGTTTCGTTCACCGCGTCAGATATCAACTGCACACCGAGCCCAATATAATTGTGTAACACGTAGTTCATCTACAATGATGCCCAGATACCAGAGGTTTGGTATTGCCGTTGACCTCAAGCTTAGGTAAAGGTCAACAAAATATGTGCATATTGAATAACTCCGTTAATAATGGTCGGATCTATACATAATTTACACATATTTATAGCTAAATGTATTGGAAAACATGTTTTGATATATGTGTCGTATTTGATTGTAGGTCTTGTGGAGTTATCGTGCTGGTTGATGACCCAGTAAAGGGTTGGGAGTCAAACCTTTATTAAAATATTGCGAAAAATACAATTTATTTTCCATGATTTTTAAACGGGTGTTATGTATTTATATGTACGCGAATATATTCTTCGGGGGAAAACAACCTATGTAAAAAAAACGCCTAGCCAATCAGAGATGCCGTAAAACAGCGATCTCTATCTTGACCAATGAGAAGCGCTCTACTATCAATGATGGCGTAGCTCAAGATGGCGGACTCGTCTACGGATGAAGTTTTTATAAAGCAACGAAGAATTTTGTCCGAAAGGTTGCTATATGTGCATTTCCCCTGCAAACACAAATCCACTGTACTTTAGTGCCATGCAATAGTAAAACATGACCTCGATTTATCTAATTTGTACTGCAATGGCAAAATTCAGCGGGCAGCCAGGCCGAAATTGCACAGGTTTTTATGCACGCACGCGCTGCAGAAATAGAAAGACACGGCGGCGATATTGCAGCTTCGATGCCCATTCCAACAGATGCCGGCTTTTATCGCATTTGCAATGCAAGATTTACAGATAAACAGCACGTTCTGTGAGTGCAAAAACGTATCACCAAGAGCAACGAAGCACTTGTAAGTAGCGTTGCCAGTACAGGTATATTAACTTTGTTCTTTGTTCTAGGCCTAGGATTAAGTCACAATTAGGTATAAATGCATGTCTTGGGAGTGGTTTGAGATTTTTGACCCATGGTGAGCTCAGGCTATATCACTGTATATGGTAGTGGTATATCGTGACAGCAAATACAGAGCCGGGGACAACTTATACACCAAGTGCAGTAAAGTGGACAAAGTTAAACGTTTGTATGGACAGGACATTAGGGAAGCAAAATTCCATAAATTACTGAGCCCCGTGCCTACAAGTTCATAACTGCATTAGTCATAGTCCGAGTAACTTAGAGGGGTCATGCATGACATGACAAAGATTTTTATAACTCATTTCACTTATTATGCTTTAATTCTTTTCAAAGTGGTGAATTTGTCTCTTTTCTTTTGTTGTGTTCACAGCTTCAGCCACCAGTAGCATCAGCATGGGCAGCCACGACAACCTAAAATATAAGTCCAGCTAAGGAAAGACGTACTCTACGTTCAAGTATGTTTATAAAAGGGTGAGCCAGATCTCTGCACCTTTTGCCAGAAATATGTGTTTAGTACCAAGTCAAGTACCACCCAAGATGCCACAAAGAGTACACAAGGTATTTGACCAAACAAATGCCATCCAAGACAGTAGATTACCGATACTCAGAGGCATATCATGTGTTCTGCAAAACACTGAAATCACTCATCTTTGACCACCAAGAGATCTACAGGCTCACAGATTAAAATCAGCCATGTGATATATTCTCCAACCTACAAGACAGGAAATCTGAAAACTCGCCTGCAGAAAACATTCCCACAGATACATTTTCTCAAACCGAGTCTGCGATCTCAAGGAGATCTTTGTCAATGACATTGTAACAGAAACACTGCTGGTAGAGTAATAGGTCAGCCAAGAAGCAATCCATGACACAAAGACGTGTAACGAGTCCAGCAGCGATGATGAGGAACAACTTGCATCAACTCCACCGCCTGATTACCGAGGAAATGCCAGACTGAAAGAGAGCTTTATGCCAGCATTGTTGATACGAAATGCCATATATGTTGTTCAATCAAAAATGCCATGGCCCCCCACATCTGAACTACAAAAGCAGCTGAAAACATGACACCTCCCTGCCTGTTCGACTTTCTCGCTTGGCGCCTCCGAGGATCCTAAGACAAATGCGTTTGTGAATGTACCCGATGCTACACACAAGAAGATTCTTTCATTGGCTCAGGATATTATTTAGCTGCAGGCGAAAGGAACCCTACAGACGCCTAAACACATTCAATTGGCAATGGCCGTTCACCATTTGACTGGTTCAGCTCAGTTAATCGGTTTGCTGAATGGGTTTGGTCACTGCGTCTCTGAACTCAGTCGAGGGGACGGTGCTCTGCCATCAGCAATACTGCCGGGATACAATCATAATTTGATACAATCATAATTTCAGATACGAAACTCTAACAGGCCATGGAACGACACGTAACGCAAATGTCATGGTCATCCAGAGACCATATTCATCTTTTACAGTCACTACATATGCATCCGATGAGTCTACAAGTACACCCAGTGTAAAGCGGACTCGAGAAAGGTCGATGCAGCCACCACCACCAAACTTGGCCACCTAAGTGGGAGTGAAGACGGCAGGACCAGCATCCTTTGCAACAGGAATTCCTTTGGAGATGTCAGCGTATACACCATTGCCGAAGCTTCCACATAGATGGAAAGTAGGTACCATCATGGACTGGATTTAACCAGTTGCTGTCAAGCATAGAATTGCCAGCCAATCTGTGATTGGTTATCTGCCTGTCAACGACGCCAGTCCTACCGAAATGAACACGGTATGGACAATACTTCAGACATGAGTCGAGACTGGTTTATGAACAAAAGTTATTGTTGCGGATCAGGCAATCTGCTCCAAACCCCAGCTTAGTAGATAGAGTATTGCAGTGTGCATGCAAAGATAAGTCATTCGCCTGGATGCTTTCCACACTGCCATGTCATTCATTTGGGTGCATAGGCAAGCGGTTTCGTCATGGAAGTCCGAAGTTGTTGCCAGTGACTCAGTATATGTAGTGACAAGTGGTAAACATTATAACAGATAATTTCGTCTACACAAGCTCCTGATGGAAACCATGCAGCAAATGCGTCTTAATGTATATCTACAGTACTTATCTGATGAAGATGCCAACAGAGTAAGGAAACTGATCACATGGTTCAAATCCTTCTACTCTTCCTCAGATCCATCAGAGAGGCCAACTGGAATCTTCATCTTGCATGTATCAGGGCAATGCTGCTATTGATATTTGCTTATGACCACATTAACTATGCCAGATACCTTTCTGTATATTGGCTCGAAATGGCCAATATAGCAGCAATCCATACAGCCGTTCACAGAAGTTTTTTGAAGGGAGATTTCACAGCACAGATAAGCCATAATGCCTTTGCTCAGATAGCATGCGACCAGACCCTTGAACAAACCGCCAATAGGGAAATCTAAGACCAAAGATGGAATAACCACCAGCAAAGGCACCGTCAACAAATGGATATGGTCACATAATTCGAGAGGAGATATCAATCGTGAGTGTGAGGCTATGGCCAATAGAGGGGAGCATTCTTCCTCACATAGTGACCTTCTTCCAGTTCAAATGAAGCGTGACAGAAAATATGTCAAGTCAATAGTCGATACCACAAAAAACATGGTAAATCCATTTGAGTACGAGGAAACCGAGCTAATCCAGGATTGGTTGCTGCAAGTGATGTGCGGGAGGATGTATGTTCTGCCCACGATAGAGGCGATGCAGAATTCCTCCAACTGTGCAAGAAACGACTGCAGACTAATGAGGTTGACTTACTTGGTCCTATCAAGAAGATGAAATTGAAGACATTTATAAGCATGGCCAAAAACTTGAAGCAGAAAGTACATGGAAAGGAAGTGATTCTGCAGGCAGATTGCAATATCCTAGCAAGGCTAGATGTCATTGACCAATATCGTCATTTTCTCTGGGACCCCTGCTCCTCTTATTGGCCATTGCACAGGGATGTATTATAAAGACTAATAACGCTAATCTACTACATGCCCTTGAAAGTCAGTCCGAATAAAAGTCACTAGTTGATTCTCCAGCTGTTTGTGTTTATGTCGTGGATGGGATGACGTTGATTCAACAGGTTACATGGCAAAGCTTCCAGGACAGCCAACATACCTCACTCTTGCCCAAATCATCCTGAAGCGGATAGTTAACAAAGCAAAGGCAAGCAATTCCTGCAAAATATATTTTGTGACTAACACTATGGAGTACATGTTTGACACAGGTAGCAAGGTAAAGACATCAGAGCTAAAAGCAGTTCAGGTAGTTTGGTGCATGGTGAATAGTGTCACTTTTTCTCACCGAGGGTTAATGCAGACCAGTCAGCAGAGGTGGCTGAAGTGCCATCTCTACACTCAACTCGAGGAAGCGGACACCAGGCTATTTTTCTGCGTGCCCCTCATGCAGCCCTTACCAGCTCACATGATGTTATCGTCAGTCCAGACACGGTTGTTTTTGTACTTTACAGCCTGCTATTAATACACACCTGTATCTACAGACTGGAGAGGTAATAACCCGAGAACAATCGAATTGAAAGCCATCTTCAATAGTATTGGAGTAGAGGTCAGTGATGTCTTGATTGACCTCCACTGCTTCACTGGCTGTGGCAGTGTCAATTTTGTGCTGCTTTTTTTTGTTTGAATTAAAACATTGATTACCGAAAACTGGCACGTTCAAGGTTTAAATGTTTTGTCATAAATGATGCAAATGCCCAATCTACAGCCGGTATTCAAATAATGGGAATTACTGAAAGACAAAATACTGTACAACGTTTCTTGGTTAACTTGTCATTTGAATAAGAAGGCATGAGTCATCGATAGAATCTGTAATGAAGTTACATTGTGACCCTGAAAGAAAGCATTTGTGCAATTAAGGCAAAACTTGTCGCATGAAAACTCTTAACAGTGACTACAGATAAAAAACATTCATTGGTCAGTATGTACTTGATTTGTGTTCTCTAATTATTTCTGCATGGCGGTTATTTCTTGAAAACCTTCCAGCACCATGCATGTGGTACATTATTAATAATAGGTAATTGTTTTGAATCTTCAGCTATATATAGGAGAAGTCTACAGGCTACTCCCGACATCCCACAAACTTCTCACGATGGATGGAAGATGGAGAACGATGACCTCCTAATCGACTCGATGACCTTTTCACCTGCACCATATATTGTCATGAAGTTGGCCTTTGTCAGAATAACGATCCAGGTGCAGAACTTTGTAAGTGTGCCAGGGTTCTGATCTTTAAGATGATCAAGCCTTACGAGATGTATGTTTGCTCATACACCATGCCATAAATCTCTTTTGGTAAGAGATTCTAAGAAGAACTGGTGAGTATAAAACTCAAAATGAGATTTGTATACCAATAGATGAGATTTGTATACCAATATATATATATATATCAATATATGATTTTGCTTCAGTTACAGCGCTAAGTAAGATGAGGATGATGACAATGGGGATTCTTGAAGAAGAATAAGCATTTTGAGATGTATGTTTGCGGATACGCCATGACTTAAATCTCTTTTGGGATGAGGTTCTAAGAAGAAATGGTAAGTATAAGACTCGACGTTTCGGCCAGAATGCTCTGACTGTCCTCAGGAGTTTATGTCCTCGAGAGGACAAAAGATGTGATTTGTATATCAATATATACCAAAATATGATTTTAATTCAGTTACAGCATTAATCAGTTTTAAGTATAGAACAATAGAAGATCTGTCATCGCAGATTTATGGCATACTATTCACAAGAATTCAAGGCATGTATTGTGAAAATACATCCAATGCACTTTAGTCTGCTCCTTAATCGTCCTGCGGTTCTTTGCTGCTGCGGCACTTATTTGCTTGTGGTACTGTTTCCGTTCCTCTCGTTAGTCACTCTTTTGTATCGCACGCGTCTCCATGTCGATGAGACCTTGTATGTATTTTCTGAATTGTGTAGGGTTCATGATTTTGTGTTCTTATTGTTTTTTAATGGGCGTCTTGTCCGGGTCACCAGTTGTAAAGTTTTCTACGAAATAAAATAGAAATAACGCTTTGGTGCTATTGATTACTTTACGCATTTTTCAGAAGATGAGTTTGGCAAGGCACTGGTACTCCAATGGTGCAGGCAGCCTCTTACTGAGTACCTCCTGTAAATGGTGTATCCATTATAATGAATTGATAAATAAGCCATTAATTGTCAGATACAGAGGTCCCATAAGCCATTATTACTTACATTATTCGATGATTGTGAATATGATATAAATCAGTATCTACGTACCTAGCTTTGCAGTCACAGTGATTAGTAACCACTTCGCCACACTGTGTAATGGCAGACCAAGGATGATGAGGCTGTACATTGACACGAATGGAAGTGTCACATCCGTCAACATCATTAGTAAAAAATAATAAAAAATTGGAGAAAACGGAGTAGGCCTGGTTGAACTAAGGCCAACATGGCACTCATAAATAAGGAAGCTTACATACTAAGAACTACAAGCACTTTATATGCATACCATGATAGCCCTAGCATTATGATAATCCTGATAATGATACCCATGGTATAGATTGGGTAAACAATAATGTTAGCTTGTAATAATTACGATTTTAATGATGTTGATTAGGATGAGGATCCATGTTAATAAGAGTGATGATGGAAATAATGATGATAGCAACGGTAATTATGATATATTCAATTATGAACATAACCATGATGATTATAATGATGATGATTAATTGATGAGACAATGGCTGTCAATTCCTTGCTTATCCCTACATTTGACCTCTTTATTCAACGACTTTCCAACCCGGCGCCCAATAGTGCTTCTGTTCCCCATCGCTGGTAACGTTTTATCTATCACAACAGTGTCATATCCCAGCATCCAGTTATAAAAGCCAAATGTTTTCATCACCAGAGCTTACTTTTCATTCACAGTCCGCTGAATGGTAAAGAAGCACCCGATTTTTCCAGGTTGGATCAGCGCATTCGTTTCATCGATTGAAACAGTCTGGCGCACTTTTGCAGATCTGGCCTCTATTTCGCCGTTCATTTGGGTATATTTTGTGACCTCACCTAAACAGAGTTTAAACGCATGGTCCGAGATATCACTATCTTCAAGTGCGGTCGATATTATGTCAGCAATTGTAATCAATTTACTCTGCGCTAAAATACTGATCTGATCACCGAGGTCTGTTGCAATAGGAATGGCATTATACCTACACCACTTGCGCCAAGACACATACCAGCAGTAACTAACGCAGAGTCTACTGCACCCACTGCGTTCACTGCGCGCCTATATTTCTTTTACATAGCGCAATATTTTTTCTCAAGGTACTGCATCTTGAGACTGATCTCATTCAATCAATAGGAGTGCCTGGATTCTCATCAGGCAGCTCCAGATTTAACGGAGACATTGGAATGGTTGGCTGTGGTTTCATACTACTGCTGTATACATCAGTCTAAGTGTCAAGTTCAACTAGGAGTGATGCTACAGACCAAGTCGCCCTCTGTTTTGAGTAGTTGTATAAAACTTTATAACGTTGGCTTGTTCCAGCTGTAAAGGCTAGTCTAAAGATAGTACAACAGCCCGTTGGTCAGGGTTACTTTTCCCTACCGCTTGGTTTGTTCCAATAATAACAGGAACGATTGTTATAACACCAGTATCAGCGCCCACACCAGAATACAGCCCCATACGAATGATCTCACCATTGGATAACATGGTATCACCACAGCTTGAGTCTCGTGAGTCTCGACCCCTGGCCCCATGACCAAACGACCACTCACATCATCTGTAAAGGGAACCACTTGCTTCTGCCCAAATAGTAATGATATGTTTCGTTTGTGAGTTTGCGTGTTGTCTCAGGATCCTGCAATGCTGTCTGTGTTGTGCATCTTTTTTTATTATTATTAGCAACATCGTAAGGCGATACTGGGTCTCCCCACCGAACGATTTTATTTCCTCTCATTTTAAGGTCTCCAGCCATAGTACCGCCACCTTTATCCACATAAAGAGTCTTAGTTGCACATTCGAAGAAGTCGGCGCCCTGAACAGTGCTCGCCGGTTTTTGCTTAGGTCCATAAATACTCGTTTTTATTGAAATCTTATAAATTCAAAAACAATGCTAACAAGTAAGTCGTAGCTGTATAATAGACGTCTGTTATTGTTACATTACACAGGAATCTTATGAATCAAGTTCATTAAAAAGTGATACAACACCAAATTTCGAATTAGAATATATAAGCCCCCAGAAGTTTGAAATCTTTATAGGTGGTTGGTAGGTTTTGGAAGCATAGTATGAGTTTGGATGCTTATCTAATATGTGACATCCTCCAGAAGACATGCATTTATTTTTGGAGCGACTTTTGCACCCACTTGGAGGGGTGCTGCCAACCCTATACGTAATATCTGCCACTCATTACCATGGGATAGCCACAATAATTTTCAAGTGTGCCACCAATTGCACACATATCCTCCCTAGGTTCTCCTGCTTCATTCAAATAGGGGCCCTTTTTTACTTAAGCCCAAAGCGTAGTTATTGACTTTCAGGTTTTTTCTTTGCGTCCGTCTTTCTGTTGAGGTCCATAAATACTCGTTTTTATTGATATCTTGTGAATAAGTGAACAATTCTAACAGGTAAGTCGTGGTTGTTAACAACGTCGGATATGCGCGCAACCCTATTTTTAGGAATTGTGAGGGTTATAACCCCATTTACAGCATCAATCTCCAAACTGAGACCTAATGGTGTAATCTGCTGCCGAAGAAGGCTGAAACTACATAAACCAGGTTTTAATTGGACAGATCCTCCCTCTTCTGAAGTCCTTGATCGCCATAGAATGGTCTAGTTTCATTCGAGATTGTACCAGCCAACAGTATACGTGATTGACCTAAGGCCAACACATAGACCACCCGCAGTGGTGTCAATAGGATTTTGCAGGGACACAGCCTCGCTGCTTTGAACATTTGTCATACCACTATGGATAAACAAGCCTTTAGATTCAATCGGAATGGAACATACAAACCAGGCCCGCTGTACCCACCCTATATAGCAGCTGAGCAGTTGACACATCTCCTCATCCAGGTGCAAGTGGAGGGCAGTACAGAGGCGTTGAGGGTGGAGTTCTCCAACCTGTTTCAGCACTACATGGTGCCAAACATAAGCGACAATAAACTTGTAAATGGCTGTAGAACCAACCACATGCAATACTGGCAGAACCAGGTAATTTTTGTTGTATGGTGCGCAACCTCCGCCTGCTGTGTATCTGCGTTGGATCGCCTTAACTCTGGAGTCCAACCAATAAGGGACATGTACGGTTGGGCGGGGAGTGAACCTTTACCTACTGCGGGTATCGAGTGGGTGGATTAGCCAGCCGATCTACAGATACAGGACCATCCCGACAATGCCGAAACCGGATATGTACTCGAAGTTGATCTGGAATATCCTCCAGAGTGACATGCTGATCACAATGATTATACACTAGCGCCAGAGAGAACGTCCGTGCAGAATGAAGGGGTGTCAGACTACCAGAAGAACCTCTTAGGTGCATTGGGGAGCACCGGAAATGGAGTTGAAAAGCTTGTACCAAACCTGCGCAATAAAGAGAAGTGGTTCTCTATAGACACCGTGACCTACGGGCTAACTAGTTAACCGACAAACTAGCAGGTGGTGGCCCAGAACCACCTCGGCCCTATTTGGGGGTGTCGATTTCGAGGCGTCTCTTAACTTAGGGTGAACAACAATCTTGTATAGGCTGTCAAAGGGAGAATAGTATAGATGAGTGGTGGTAGCCCAGAAACGCCACTATCTATACTGCTATTCAACCCAACTCAAAATTCCCCTCTTGTTTATTTTTGAGACCTGCTTAATTTTTATCAATCTTGCAGTTGTTTTCGGCGCAATTTCTTTAAAACTTATTAATACTATTTACCAGTATCTAAGACGTCATAATATCAACCGTTCACGTGCCTATGACGATCCAGCGATATCATGTTTATGTACTACAGCAAGGTGATTATTAGAAATCGATTTATCAATGTTGTATCTGTAACTCCTCTCAATCAATAATCTCAATCAATGTGTTATTATCATGGATTGATCAATAGGATAACATAATTCAATGGGTCCAATGTCACTAGCGCTTCACTCGACCACTTTATTTGATGATGATAATGATCATGATCAATGAAATGTCAACATAGTTCACGAAGTTAATCAATTTCCATGAATAACTTGTCGAACTGCCTACGCCAAGTTATCTTGATCAGTCTAGTTCGTGACAATGTTTGTTAACTTGGAGAATGCTTTCGGCCGGTTTGTGGCGATATTTGTAGAATGTTTATTTGTTAACTTTTTTCGGTTTCACGATACAGGTCGTAATTTCTGTAACTTCTTTCGATTTTGTTTATAATGGAAGGCGTGGATGATGCGCAGAACCTAGGGGTTTAGTTTGAACCCTGACCTTAAAGTCATGTCAAGGACATCTATAGAAATATTTAATCATCAATATATACCCGGAAACGGATTCGATTTTTGAAACTTATTCTGGTAGTTATGCTCAATTGTAAAATTTGTCAGTACATATGTTAATTAAAAAGGTTAATTTTTACTTACGGTCGCATGTCAACAAACCATGGGGTCTGGCTAGAATGAAAATCTTAACTTCGATTGCTTATAAAATTTGTAATACACGTTCGATGATCATAAAAAATAAGGTCATATGTTGTCAGTGACAACTTTAATCGCATTCTAAAATTTGATAGCACTTCCGGTAAATTATAACACACGTTTGATGCCTACTATCTCAGAGAATACAACTTTGATAGTTAAAATGATTACATATTCTGCAAGTTATATTTGATTGGTAACTTCATGGATAATGGTTATATAACGTATTCCCGGAAGTCAAAAATATCTGGTCGCCAAAATCTGTAAAATCCGATCGAAAAAAAAACCTTGCATTTTTTAAAAGCTTAATCAATTATTAAACTTTCATAATGGGCATGATCTATCAAAATATTCGTTGTGCTTAAAGCGCTTTGGGTTTTATCGCAATTTTCGCTCATAAAGTCATAAAACTGGGTCAGTTGTTGTCATGGACAGTACAAATCGAATCCTATAATTCCATGGCTATCAATAGCGTAACATCCGGTTCGGAAAGCATTTATGGGGAGACTATTCAATTCTAAACAAATAACTAAATACATGTTGTTGTCAATTCCTAATAGTTTAAACTAAGCTCGTGACAGGATAATTGGAAAAAATAAATCGATATTTTTTTACCCGATTTGAACACTGGCTCCCCCTATGGCAGGTGATCGCGCTGCCACCGCCCTTTCAAGAACATATACCTGATGTTTGTCTATTGAATTGCATTATGCACTACAGTAGTCAGACAGAACACTGTGTTGGATTTGTAAATATCGAGGGCTTGCTTCCAGCTTTAGGAAACAATTATGTTGTCCAAATGGGGGGAACCATTCTTCTAGAACCATCGATTAAATACGCAATATTATATCTGTCATTAACCTCCTTCACGCGTTTAACGTGAGATAGACGTATCGAAACCTTGTACCATTAAGCGTACAATCAAACATTCCCATATGCCGAATTTCATTACTTGAGGGCAAAGACAGTTCTTATCTTTTCTCTGTCCGTCTTTTGGAGGAATGCCGGGACAGTTGGCGCAGTGTTGCAACCGATATTGTCACATGAGCAGTTGAAGCACCCCCATACACCTGAAAACGTTATCTTTGTGTGTATAGATACTGATAGGTGCTACGTTTAGTCGCCACCGTTTCCATTGTGTATAATTTATGACGACTGTGTCCACGTTTAGGAGCTAGTTGGAACTCAGTAAATGGCCAACATGACGATGCAAGGATTTGACCACACGATAGTTGTTTCCATTGATTTTGGCACCACCTACAGCGGGTATTCATACTCATTCAGGGCGACACCAGAGGAAGTATTCACACCAACTACATGGGGCGAAATTTTCGGGATAGCAGGTGCAGCCAAGACACCAACCTGTGTCCTGACTGACGATAGAGGCAAACTGGTAGCGATTGGTTACAAAGCCCAAAAGCAATTCTCTGAGATGGATCCCAAGACAACAAGTAACTACAGTTTCTACAGTCACTTCAAGATGAAACTTCACACTGAAAAGGTAGGTGCTTTTTCGTGTAACTATTGTATACATGAAGCCTAATAACTATCTGCAGCCAATGTTTACGGGTTTTTTTTTTTTACAGAATTTGACCAAACATACAGAAATTGAAGATCATCGCGGAAATACAGCATTAGCTTTGAATATTTACACTATGGTCCTTGAAGCTCTCAAGTCGGAAGTGCTTGAAATGTTGAATATTCGGGGAGCTAGGTAACTATCCTGACTTTTTGAGATGAGTTAATTGCTTCCTTATTTATGTCCAGGACTGTTTTCATCTATCTCACCATGCTACATTTTCATTTCAGGGATATTGATGTTAGACGCATACGTTGGGTGATCACAGTTCCCGCCATCTGGACAGACGGCGCCAAGCAATTCATGAGACTAGCAGCGGTACAGGTAAAGCATTGACATATAATTTCGTTAATGTATTGAAGTTTTAACCTGTCATATGTAAGTCGACTATATCGATGATGAGTTACTCATGCTCCAGTCAGAAGTTCAATATGTTGCCGTTTGTCGATTCATCGTGTAGCTACGGTGCCACGTTTAGGAGCATTCTTTCTAAACAAAGTTCATTGTAGCTACCGACCAGTTTTTACTTTAGAATATACCGCGTGGCCATATTTCGTGGAATTCTTGAATTCTATATATCCATGAAAACAGGCTGGTCTAGTGAAAACACGTGACTCAGACAAACTGATTCTCGCTCTGGAGCCAGAAGCCGCTTCCCTCTGGTGCCGACATATCCCCATTGCTGAGTTTGCGATGCGAGGTGATTCATCTGTCACGCTGTCCCCTGGGACGAAGTACGTTGTTATGGACGCCGGAGGTTGGTGTGGTTCTTGCTTAAATTGCACCTTGACAAACTCTTCACTATAAATATCAGTCAGCAACCATTCGTAGCGCATTAAATTATCTACCGATTGTTTTTGTATATGCAAATGCACCAATGATAAATACTGTGACATGCATGCAGGTGGCACTCTGGACATCACTGCCCATAAGGTTCTTGAACATAACCAGCTTCAAGAACTGTACTGGGCAAATGGGGGTGCAATGGGAGGGAATCGCGTCAACGAGAGCTTTAGCGCGCTCATTGGGAAAATCTTTGAAGGTGATTTTATGGATATGTACAAGAATAGGAATCCTAGCGATTATATCCGCTTCATGAATAGGCTAGAAATAGAGAAAAGGGGATTCCAACCCGACATCAATTCAACATCGACATTTGATATAACTATGTGTATGAGTGAGCTATATCAAGAGTTATTCAAAAAAAAGATCAGCGACAGTGTTGCAGAAAAGTACGCTGAGCTTGGAGTCACGATGTCATACGGTAAATTAAAGATACCTCACGATGTCATGGAAACAATCTTCACATCTGTTGTGAATGACATCCTGTCTCACGTGGATGAGCTTCTCAAGAAAGTTGAGCTACACGATGTCAAGACCATACTGATGGTTGGAGGATTCAGTAACTGCAAAGTGTTACAACAAGCTATGAAGAACAAGTTCACTGCATATTCCGTGTTGGTTCCGAAGGACGCTAATATTGCGGTGTTGAGGGGCGCTGTTCGATTTGGTCATACACCTGGAGCCATCCGTGCCAGAGTTGCAAGGATGACATATGGCTATGTGGCCAACGAGCCATTTGATGCACAGAGGCATCGTCCAGATAAGGTTACCTTTAATGACCACGGTAAGGAGGCAGAAAATGTTGTGTGTACCTTGGTAGATCTAGGACAACATATCGGCTGCGATGAAGTCAAGAAAGCGATAGCGGTCCCAAGTTTTAAAGATCAGAAGTCGGTCTCGATTAAATTCGTCACAACATTCAAGAAAATGCGTGTAAATGAGGTTATGTATGGTAATGATGAAGGCGTGGTCAAGATAGGATCCTTGGCGGTCAAACTTCCTGGAAAGGGCATTGACAGAAAAATGGAAATAGCAATGAAGTTTGGTGGGACAGAAATAGAAGCTTCTGCGCGAGACCTGCGAAAAGGAGGCTCTGTCGTGCGCACCACCATCGACTTCTTCAGCAAATAGGACAAGCTCAGATTGCGGCTGAATTTGGTGTGATGCATACTTAAATCAGAAGGGACTACCAATGCTTTTCTAAATATAGACATGGTTTATTTAATTATTGATTTGCTCTATATATATATATATATATATATATATATATATATATATATATATATATATATATATATATATATATATATATATATATATATATATATATATGCGTATCTACTTCCAACAATATTGTTACCTTGATTAAAATGTCTCTAAACAGATGTGCTTATTGGTGTGCGTATAGTTAGAATTGACACTGTACGTAATTTTAAAAGCGATTGCTTATTTGTGTTGTATTAAGTAACTTGAAACATTTTCCTTGTTTGTTATCCTTTATTCCCCCGCCTTTAAAACCAACATTTCTTTTCGCTGTCATCTGATAATGCTTGATACAAGTCAACAATTCAACACTGGTATGGACTTCGCGAGGTCAGTTCGGATGTCACTCATTTCTCCACTTCACAGGTGAAGAATTATTACACGGTCTGCAATCATTCCTACTTGGAACGAAATAGAAAAATCGTGTTATCAAACAGAACAACCCACGCTACAAATGAAGAAGTCTGACAGGGGAGGTAAACACCCTCATATTGTCTTGACTGCATATTCACATATAGCATATAGGGAGTAGTGAATATCTCCGAAGAGAGTGTCACGCGAATTGCACGCCTAAAAACATCCCATTCCCGGTCATGGTCACGCAGACAGTAGCCCGGATTTGTAGCTCATGACCAATATGATTAAGCAAAAGAAAATTACTCAAACGGCCCATCGTTTACTTGCAAACGTGGTATTGATATTCGTAAGCAGCTTGTTGACGAGAGTGACCGATAGGAGCTCACTCATAGTCAATGGAAACGTAAACATTTCAACTACCACTGCTTTAAATTGATCATCTGTGCGTCGGTAGGTGTGAGAATGTCTGCAGCTAGTCGCGAAAATGTGGGTGGGCGGGTTTGGGGGTGATAGGTGTTTGGTGCCAGCCTAACAAAGGGCGTTGTGCTGTAGCAAGCTTAGCAAAGGGCTGAGCATTGCAGCAAGCTAAACAATGGCCTGCATGCTGCAGTAAGCTTAATGAAGGGCTGAGCGCTGCAGCAGGCTTAACAGTGGACTGAATGCTGCAGCAAGCTAAACATTGGCCTGCGTGTTACAGCAAACTAAACTAGGGACTGAGTGCTGTAGCAATCATAACTATGGCCTGCGTGCTGCAGTAAGATTAACGACTACCTGAGCGCTATGACAAGCTTAACAATGGCCTGTATACTGCAGTAAGCTTAACGAATGTCTAAGCGCTGCAGCAAGCTTAACAATGGGCTGAGCGTTGCAGCAGGCTAAACAATGAGCGTGCGTGTTGAAGCCATCTTAACAATGATAAAAATGCTGTGAATAACTTGTATAACAATGGCAACAGTACCAGAGCTCATAGTAGCGCACGGACGTCTGCTCCAGCAGGATTTAAAAGCAAACTTGAATCCAAAGTCGCTTCCAGTACGTTAATATCTCAGAAATTCCCCATCGATCCGGATAAAATCTTACTAAATACATATCATATATGTCCAATCTCATACACCCATGAATACAAAAACCATTCGAGCATTAAGTCTCGCAAAAGAGGAGAATATTGAGACTCAGTATTTCCAACAAAATGTCACATTTTATTGTTTCGAAATATATGACTGTGAAGACGTTGGATAAGAGTGAGAGGATACCGCCCCATTGAGGCCATGGATAGAATATAGCAGTCAGCTTTTGGGGGCATGAGAGGATAACAGCACTCCACATCTTTGGTGCCATTGCTAACTCGGTTTTTTTTACACCCAGTGCCTTTACTAGGTAAAGCTCACCACAATCTTTCATTTTGTGAGAGCCTCTATATAATGAGTTTGATCGCGGACGATGTCAGTGACCCATGAAGTTAATGTTTGCAGATTTGAAATTATTTTGTTGGTGGTGGCGGTGGGGTGAAATGGCAGTAGGCAGTGGTTATTTCTTGTGAATGTTAGTTAGAAAGAGTTAACCTTTGACTGACAAATTAATGGTGTAGGCGTTCTCATTACGGTGTTTTGCCCGCCATATGTCGGGTGTATTTTTCAACACCTCTTTCCATTAAATTGTATTATCCATACGCTGCGACTTATCATTTTTTTTTGTCGTCGCTCGCTCAATTTTTTTGTTTCGAGTGGGAGGGGGAAACACTGAACAACGTCATGTTGAAATATTTTCCTTTCCTGTGCTGTTCTTGTATGCAATGTAAGAAAGAGTCTGGTCTGTTTAACAGAACGCTTGTCTGTTGTGATCGCTGTAGCCCAACCAGTCTCTATCCGCCACTTCTTTCTTTGACTTTGTGCCATGCTTTCCTGGTCATTTTCACTCAGCTTACGGCTTCTAAGACTAAGATTACTCCGTCAAAAACTGAGCACAGAAGGTGTTTCCCAAACGATGTTAAAAATGGTAAATGCTGACGTTGTTGACTCTGTGTTTCACTCGAGGATTAAAAGCTGTTTCTTGATTCATACTACGGCTATGTACCATGCCATTGTGGCTAAATATTCTTTAAGTGGATGCATAGACCAAATGACCTGCAATCAGTGCTTCATGTAATCGACCCAAGAACATACCCCAATCTGCTATGCAGCGGTGCGCCCAATAGTTTTTGATGAAGTCGAACAGCTTGTCTACGTGTTGCTTACCATTTCTGTTGCAAATGTTTTGCGTGTTCTCATCGCAAGGAATAGATATTATACTCTATGGTGAGTTTCTATCTAAATATTTCGCTAAGCAGCTTATGGTATAGCGTGCGGTATACGACAAGTATATTCCACATTTATAAAATATAGGGAACTCAGTTCACGGCCTCGTTTGTCAATTTATTACAAGCTAGATCTCTAAAGCAAGTTCCTATCGCTTCCCTTACCAACTCATCAGCAACATTATTTAAAGCTTCTATTGAATAAGAGTCCTTATATATGAACAATACCATTGGAGCAATTCTCATATTTCGTCTTCACAAAACTTGGTGAGCCAAACAGTGAGATCACAGAAATGTTGTGTATGTCTCCGTGCATATAAGACATGATGATGCTGAGCAAAGTCGCGGAAAGCTCTGCGCGTTATGTGGACAGAATTTATAAGGCATGGTTATAGCCGTAGGAGATTACCCAACCTAAACCGAGTTGATCCACTCTCGCTTACCAATGTTTGCGTTATCGTTGCTGAATAGTGAGATGCATGCTTTCGTACTGTTATCAATATATTTCCGTGCATATTATAAAGCGATAGCGGTTTTAAACCGCATGTGGGCTCTATAGCAGGGAGCACAGAGTGCAGACGAGGAGCACATAGGGGAGCCAGTAGACATGTGTGATGGCATTACGTCAGAGATAACATAATCAAGTGCTTCTATCAGCATTTGGGGCACCGGGAAATCCCAATATTGGACACATTAAATATGACAATGTTAACGAGTGAGCATTTAATTGCAAGTCTGTTCATCGCCTTTACGAATATTCTAGTACGACTTCTCCAGAGAATAAATTCTATAATGCATGCGAATTACCTGCTGAAGCGATATACATTTACACCTTTTCGCTTATAAGTACCTTTATGAGGAGGTGGCTTTAGGATAATTGCATGGATACTCGGATGATGATGGCAATCAGTATATTATGCTATTTACAGCCGAAGAATGTTATTGAATGTCTTTATAAACCTTTGATTTGCTCAATTGCTATAGAGTAATATGCTGGACCCCCCGAACAAACAGCAGATATAAGTAACCAAGTGTATGGTCTATTATAAGTGCACATGAAGTACCTCTGCATCCTTTTATACCGATATGGCTTATTCTGAATGGAACTAAAGGGAGCGCATTATACACCAGCCATGTAACATAATCATAAGTAATTAGTTTCAAGCCCCTAGTATATGTCGCTGATATAATGTTGTGCAGTGTAACTATCGCTAAATTGAAGCATGGTATCATAAAACAAGGCCGATGGTTTCTATATGGCTCTTACATGTGTTTTCATCGATGATTTAGCTTCTAGTTGAACGCGCCGCATGATTTATATGAAGATGAATATCTGCATTTTGTTTGTCCTAGAGGCAAATCTATATAGCTCAATGGGGGATAATCTACAGTGAGTAAAAATTCAGGCGCGGTGTTTGGTTTAAACATCTGTAATCTCTTCCACTCATTCATCTTCACAATTCATAGATTCAGCGCTTGCAATGCTCTTAAAAGTAGCAAGTTTCTCAGATTTAACGGAACATTACTCGCTTTGGTTATTGCTAATGTCAGCAGAAGATTTGTCGTCTATGTCCATACACAAATAGTAATGAAAATATGCCTATCCAGAGAATTCTTTCAGAGACTCCATAGTTATAATTCACTTTTATTCATTTACAATCGGTACATTTTACCGCCAACTATGTTCCAATGGTACTGCAAGGGGCGGTTGCATGGCTTAAGAAATTGAGTAGGCACCCATGGCAGAAGGCCAGAGACAGGTAAGTGAGTAGTGCGGTATGGCGCAAACATTGCCAAATCATTAATGTGGTTTGGGGTTGGTTTCTACCTTTATCACAGCATCCATCGATGCATAACTAGGGGAATGGGGGAACGGTCTTTCTTTCCAAACGTGTTTATATACAAATAGCAACGAAAACATGCCTATACAGTAACATCTTTATGGGCCTGGGTTTATTGCGTCACTCTCAACAACAGTGGTACGTCAAGTGCCTCTGCCCATCTGGCACTAATCACACCCACCTCATCTTCTATGAAGATCAAGCACGATATCATTAAGCCACCATGGATTATGCCATTCCATGCGACTTAGGTCTGTGTTTGAAGACAATGGCAACGAGTTGTATATTCTCTTACCAGTAATCGTGTATGAATGCATTCAATACAAATGTATGGACCATTGTATGTGATGATCCTCAACCTTAGTGTGCTCATATGTGATTTATGCCTGTGTAGCTAAATCGAGACTGCACATTAGTGAAACCCCAAGCCGTAGCTCTGATATACCACAACTACATTATCACAATGTTCTGTTGTTTTTCTCAAATAAAAAATGATACATCTATCCATTATGAAACTCCTGAAAGTCTAGCAATCATTATGTCCCGCCATAAAGAGCCGCATAACGGTCAAATAAAAATGTGTGCGATACTGGAAAGAGTGTTAGGCTTTAGAGAGTAAGAGAATAGGCACACATGGCAGAGGACCGGAGACAGATGGGTGATAATGGGCTAAGTTACGCGGTAAGATGCAAAATGTTTATTTCTACTGTATCACAGCAACAATGTGGATGGTAGGCGTAAGACTATGAATAATAGAATCCGCCTGATAAAGCAGGCGTGTTAACATCCAGCAGGATAGATGCGTCTCATTAGAATGTATCCGCATCAGCTCGAGACCTTCTGTTCAAATCAGGATTACATTGCTTGAAATTCCAGTCAGTGTGCTGATAGATGCTGCGGAACGAAATAAGCACACGCATTTTGCGCAAATCCTCAAATTTCATATGGAAAATGTCGTTGACTGTTTACTTACTGAAAGACAGCTAGTTTGTTCTGCCTAACATTTTGATATTTACGATATGGTTTGGTAAAATGGATCATGCCCTGTATTGCTGCGTATTACATATTATAACGTATTATAATTAAAAATTTTACCAAGTATGTAGAATTATCTACCGTCCGACCAAATCAACTGATCAATATCATCATCATTGTTAGGTAGATGGATAATGAATCGCAGATGCACCAAGCGCTAATACGTATCAGCTGTGAGGTACTTTACACTTTGTCCTGGAACAAAATGTTGCCAAAGAAACACAAAAAGTATCCGGAACGATTGCTCGAAGCTGCACAGAGCAATAATATAGCATCACTTCAGTCAAGTATTCGAAATTACATATCGATGATAAGCTCCTTCCTCGGGAATCGAAGTCACTATCGGCATATGCCGTTTTTTGACAGCGCCAAATAAAATAGTGTTCAGTTGATAAACAGTGTCTGCCAAAAATTACATGGCAATCGGGAAGGATTCGGGTTTTGATGCAACAACATCAAAATTTGCTTAAATGCGTTGGACCAACCACCTTTGCTGCATATAACGATTGACCACTGGAAAATATATACATTATATTTGGATAATCACCCAACGGCCGTTATAGAAATTAATTTAGTTTTGCATGGTCTTGCAACATTGGCGACGCAATTTTGTTAAACACCCACATGAAAAAAGTCATTTGTTTGATTGTGATTTAAATAAATCGCACATATTTATTAGCTGATGAAGCATATATCAATGGCAACAGAAACGGCATGTCACCGTTACTTTGTTTGACTGCGACAGAAATTTTGCAAAGCTTGAGCCTGAATAAAGTAAAACCAGGGAAGTAGGCTTACTGAGTCAAAATGATAGTCTGGTAGCGGTATTCTGTATCCTGTAAGGCGTGGTCGTTTACCTTACTGAACCAACAAACCATCGAGCGAAATCGGTATCTTAAAATTGGATATGCGCATGGAATGGTAAAAGATGATTTTTTGGGGGACTTTTTAATGAAAGTGTATGAATCAATCGCAAGACTATATAATGTGCACTGGAATCCATAAAAACACGGATACCTTTCAACACACTTGGTTCTGTAACAGACATGTTGTAGCTATAACCCTGCGTATTGTTTCGAATAGAATTATATCGTAATGGTCAAATAATGAAGATAGATAGCCACGCAGATCCCCATTTCTTCGCAGATCGTGACAGATGACACAAAACCTGCCACGTAGCGTGGGTAAAGCATATCCGAGTGTAAAGGAAGCGGCTACTAATGTTCTAAGATAACAGGAAACGTAGGTTAATAAACAGCGTTTTCAAGTGTAGTGTGTACAGATAAATTATAAAAACTAAAGAATAACCAATTTAGTGCACAGACATCGATCTCAAGCATACTGCAAATACGTCCTACTGTACCGATACGCATCAGTCTTGTGCTGAGAGCAGGCCACTAGACGTCTGGCATGCAAACACATTCTAGCACACATATATAAACGCATATATGCACACACATGCACTCAAACACTCGCACACATAAGCAAACAAACGCACACCCAGATATCCTGCATGTGTTACTTGTATCCGCGCGGTTTCATAGGAAACCGTGTTGTGGACAACAGGTAAAATCTGTCAAATACATCGATATGTTTCTTTTTTCGTCCATTGTCAGTCAAATTAAGTACAGTGCTTCATTCATTGATAGCAGACAGGCAATACTCAGAATAACCGGGCGAAGACATGGGGTGATGGCCTTTCGAAGTATAAAATTTATATTGTTGTTGTATGATGATAATTGAAACAGTGAGTGATTACATACAATTGTATCCGATGCTTTGCCACATGACGGATTAATGATTTATCGATGGTGTCGCTGACGAGTTCAGATTACCGACATTCCGGCATCCAAGGATATGCTTTGTCCTGTCGAGTAGATATTTCTATATATAGGCAGTATATATAAGACAAGCGTTCCCGTATTTGCACATCATTTCACATAGGATAGGGACGTCTTGCACACCGTCAGCCGTTAGTAGCTTGGTAATTTTCCCAGTAGCAAAAGCGATGACAACCCAAGTGGGTATAGGGGCGACAAACTGTATTTCGTTATCTTCGCTGATTTAATGTATAGATCAACTTAGCAGTTGTCATTGTTTTATATCAACGGGTTCACAAGTTGCAGATGCTTGAAGTAAAGCGAGCGAAGTACGACAACAGAACTTGGCGCTAATAGCTAACACTTACTACCTTCACTCCTCCAGTGTAACTACTGCAATCATGTGACCTGTGATATTGCTCAATAAAACTGATACTGAAGCTGTACCTCATTAATAGTGGCTCACCCGATATATATATATATATATATATATATATATATATATATATATATATATATATATATATATAGATATATATATATATATATATATATATATATATATAGATATATATTTATGTATAGTATATATATATATATATCTATATATATATATATATATATATATATATATATATTATATATAATATATATATATATATATATATATATATATTTATATATATATATATATCCTAATGTATAATATATATATGTTCTATATAGATATATATATATATATACATATATATTTATATATATACATTATATATATATATATAATATATAAATATGTATATATATATATATATATGTTTATGTACATATGATCTATATATATGTATATCTATATATATAGATATTATATGTACATATATATATGAACAATATATATATACATACATATATATATATATAAATATATTATCATATATATATATATATATTTCCTATTTATATAGGGATATGTATTTATAAAAACATTCCTTGTATATACATATGTTTATGTATATATATATATATATATATATATATATATATATATAAATATATATATATATATATATATATATATATATATATATATATATATATATATATATATATGTTCACAATAGATATATATATATCTATGAACATATGTCTATTTAATATATATATATATATATAATATATATATATATACTTACATGTATTGTATCATGCGTATATCCATACATATATATGATATGGTTAATTATATATATAAATATATGTATATATTTATATATATATATATATATAATAAACGAGATATGTAGAGATTTAATGCATGAATTCATATGCTCTCTAGCACAACATTATTGCATATCGATTCTTAAAATTGCACAAACTCTCTGATAGAAGTTAACGCGACGATATGCCAGTAGTGCATGAGCAAGGAAGGATTGAATATAAAAGTACATACATATATATACCATCGAACATTGCTCATTAATGGCAAATATATATAGATATATTGACTTTTCCCAAGCCAACCTAGTTAAAACTTGAACTGAATGACTATTCATAGGCATAAGCATAAGTGATATATATGCATATATGTATAATATATAAAACATATATATAAAATTTCGCTAAATATACGAAATGGGCTATTTATATACATATATATATATATATAATATATATATATATATACATATATATATATAAATATATATATTATATATATATATATGTATATATAATATTTATATATATATATATATATATATATATAATATGATATATATATATATAAATGTAAGATATAAACATATTTGACATATATAAATTTATATATATATGTGTGTACAAACAGTTCATATATTTGCAAATATATATATATAATAAAAAACTTATACAATACATTATATTAATATATGTATATAATGGTAATGTATATACATATATAATCATTTATATACATGTAAATATATATATATATATTTATATATACATAATATATATATATAATTAGCTGGATATATATACGATGCGGTATATAGTATATGTAAACCTCCCTCATACATATATATATATATATATTTATGATATATATATATATATATATATGTACAGATATACATATATATTTGAATTATATATGCGATTTATATATATATGTGTGTACAAACATGTTCAAATATTTATATATATATATGCATATATATATAAACTTATATATATAAATTTATATTAATATGTGTATATACATGTTAATGTATATCTACATATATATATTATATATATACATGTAAATATTATATATATATTTTATATATATGCATATATATATATATATATATATTTAAAAAATAAATATATTTTTATATATATATATTTAGATATATATATATGTATATATATGTATATGTACATATATTTATATATATATATATTATATTTATAATATATATGTACAGATATACATATATATATTGAATTTATATATATAAATTTATATATATATGTGTACAAACATGTTCATATATTTATATATATATA
>CM067353.1:85543507-85561007 GCA_034190875.2 Urechis unicinctus
GGCTGGGTTATTGGTAAACTCTAGCGTTAGTTTTCGATTTTTCAATCATCTTTGCGTTTTGAGTATGTCGTAGCAAGCAATGATAAAAGTAAGCAAGTCATTTGTTCTAATCTACTTGTTACCCCCTAAAATAGCAATTCGTAAGGATAGCCTTTCTTATAAGTGTACTTGTCAAATTGAGTTTATTTGATTGCATCGATTGATGAGTTTGCCCCTCTATAGGGGGCGCCTTGGAAAGTACGCTCAGATTGATTTTATTGTGCTGCAAATGACTAACAGCTTCCTGTTACAATTATACCGCGTAAAACTTGATTCTAATATACCAAATTGATTTGTTAAACTACAGTGCTGTAAAAGTCTAATTTTGATTAAACTATCAATAAATCGTGAATCCGACTACATTGTGAGGTTACTGTTTATATTATCTCTGATAGGATGGTGTCTATAATTGAATTTGCATTGAATGGGTTTTCAGAGCCAACTCTATTCAACGGGGTAAAATGGAGGACCTTTCTCCGGACACGACTGCAGCAATGGGATCGTGCCACCAATGCGAACCGACCACTTCATTTGTTCAGACAGCATCCGGCCTTGCTGCAGATATAATGACGTTCAGCCAGCATGCAAATCTAACTTCCACAAGTTCTTTTCACCAATCTTTGAGCAAGCCCTGGCATCCTGCAATCATGGTTATATCTGTTCCACTCCTGATAGCGGCTTTTGCCAGTTGCTTTTTAGTTCTTATTGCGTTCTACAGAAACCCATCTCTGAGAACCATCACAAATATGTTCATTCTAAATTTAAGCATATGCGATCTGACTGTATTTTTTTCCGGTTTTTATTTCTTTGTCATTAACTACACGGAGTGGGGGTTGCAGTTTTCGTCGGTTTCCAAATATGGCTGCTTGTTAAGTATGGCTACCGCCTCGGTTACACTAACGACGTCCTTTGCTGCTGTCTTAGCTCTGAGTGTTGAGAGATACATAGCTGTAGCGCACTCGATGAGGTATCATTCACTCTTGAGTGAACAGAGAGCTGTGGTCATATGTGTAACCGTCGATCTGGTTTGTCTGTTCACCAGCTGTGTCCCTCTAATGGGATGGAATACTTGGACAGAAGGCAAGCATTGCATTAGCGTAGCAGTATTACCTAAAGCTTACATAGTGTTTTTGTTCATAATACCTAACGTGGTTGTACTAATTTCGTGCCTTCTGCTGCATCTCATCATTAGTATCATTGCTTGGAAAAAATGTAAAGTGACCCCTCCCCAAGTTGCCGTTATTCCCCACACCATTTCGCATGGCAACAAACCTGCTGACTTCAAAATAACTAAGATGTTTTTTACTGTAGTTGGCGTTTTTTATGTATGCTGGCTGCCGTGGATTGTTTGTGCCAGTACTATTCTGGTGAATTCGTCATATTCAGATACACTGATAATGGCGCACGATTTTTCTAAAATACTCTTCATTCTGAATTGCATTCTCAACCCATTAGTATATGCTTGGAAGAATGAGAAGTATCGAAACGCGTTCCGGAATATATTACGAATCAAATAAGAGGGCAAAAAATAAAAACTTAATAGGTGTTGGAATAATGTTAGCACTGTAGCGGTGTATACAAGGCTATTTGATAGAATTGAAGGTTGATGCTTCGTCACAAAAAAAAAACAATGGCGGTGAGATAGTGATTGTGTTTTTCAGTCAGGAACGGCGTGCTTAGATCTGCTTTGGGCTTCGCCGTAATATCGATACTTGGTAGGTAGGTATTTGCAAAGCATTTGATAATTGTGTGCATTGTAGTTAGAATATGAAATTAATGAACACAAATTGGTGCGTAGTATGATCACACATTTTGGTGTTGTCGGTTATCAATGTTACTCATGTGTGCTACTCCATAGCACGCCGACGTTGTAGAGACCCGAATGTCTTACTACTCTTTTAGATATAAAATGCTGTCTTCTCGTTTAGATATAAAATAAATATTGTACTTGAAAGAGTCTGAGTGTCTAATTCAGGTGCTCATTGCCTGAGGAAGTGCATCTCTGTATATAATATATATATATAGATAATAGATATATATATATATATATATATATATATATATATATATATATATATATATATATATATATATATATATATAAATATATATATACTATATATATATATATATATACAATATATATTTATACATATAAATATATACATATACATATGTACATATATATATATTTACATCTGCATATATATATATAGATATATATATATATATATATATATATATATATATATATATTTATATATATATATATATATATATATATATATATATATATATATATATATATATATATATATATATATATATATATATATATATATATATATATATATCCATATATATAAGTACTTATATATATGAAAATATTTTTAGGAAAATGATTATGAGAAAACATATTCTTCTTATAGATATATACGTATATGAAAGCATAAACATAAGTGCATATATATAAATAAATATATATCAATATATCTACATATATATGCATATACATTCATATAAATATATATATTTTTATAGATATATATTATATAAATATATATGTTAGTTTATTAAGATATATACCTATCATATATATATATATATATATATTTATTTGATGCTATGAACTGAATTGTTGTTCTGCTGCTTACTGCCACTTTTGGACTAGTGGCTTATCTCCAACTTATACACAAAGCGAGTTTCCATTATATTAGGATAACAATTATGGCATAAAACACAGCACAAGCTGTTGATATTTACATCCCTGTCCTATGCCACTATTCGGTAAAGTCATAACATATTGCTGCTTGTTTAAGTAGCAATCATGTTGGCTACCCTGATATAAAACCCTGATATGGTGGCCTTTGTGATACCATATCTGGTATTCATAACAAAGGGGGTCTGTCTTAGTTTGCATGACGTTTTTTAAGGCAAGAAGGTGAAGTGGGGGGGGGGAGGTTTGCGCAATTCGAACAAACTGGCTATTCTGCTTGAGCATATGACCACTTGCAAATTAACCAACAGATCTGCTAATTGTCTTCAGAGACAGCGATTGGAAGTTAATGTTAAGCGATTTATGAATTAACCATCAACTCATGCATATACCAGTGTTTATGCTGAAACGGCCTACAATTTCCCTCTTATCATTTCATCGACTGAACGTTTGAGCAAACGCCACGGGCACTTATCGCTCAAACTTGAAATCAATTTCAACCATATGCGGCAAACGGCTAAAACGCTTTCAAATGACATTTGCAATTACTTACTGGATAGATAATAACTTAATTAGCACTTCTTATCCGCGCTACAGGCATAAAGCATCTGGCTATTGTGAACACAAAAGGGTACAATGCGATTGTCAAATAAGCGTGTTTTATCCAGCAGAATACACACTCCATTTACGCAGAATAAGATAAAATAGCATTACGTTGTTACGTAGCCTTTATGTTGCTATTAAGCAGCAAATTCGTATAATGAGCCTGGTGTGCGTCTTTCTATATTCATATTCATAAAAGCTCCTGTAGTGAAATGTTAATGTAGTGATGCTCGTCGCTATGCAAACTAAATGATTTTAATGCCGAGTGCCGGACTTTGCGCCTGTGAAACTGTTTAACATTTGACAGAGCATTAAAACCGTGAGAAACTAGTTTATCAATACTAAACAAGGTATAGACGGTCTATGAATTACAGTGCTGTCACAAATACTTTTGTGGTCAATAGTTTAATGGATCTAAGCAAGCGCCGCATTACCATAGTGACGACTTCGGATAACTCTATGACGGTCAGTTAGTTTTATGATGCATAAAGAGTAGCGAAAAAAAATCGTATAATAAGTTGAATTATTTCTTTTTTGGCCAGTGTAATGGTCTTTGTTTATGTATAATGCACCAATCCTTATACCCCAGGCACTGAAGGGTGAGGATTTGGATATTGCCTATATTTTTCACATAACGTTGTTATAGCGCAATCAATGTCACAATACCAAATACTCGTCTCATTGCCAAACCACTGCTTTCTGTTGATGAAACGTAAGGTCAAATTCATCCATTTTTATTTTTGCTGCTGCAAGTGTAATTCGCCTGGCACTTTTATTTAGTATTTAGTAGACACCAAGCCTTTCAACCCTTCGCCGGTTCGCCGGTAAATAAACGAAAAAGTACATTTCACATCCTTCAACTTGCCTTGTCGACGAGGAGAAGTAGGTATTGGTGTGTTTCAGTCAGTTAGCTGACAGGACTGTATTTGACCGTGCAGATCCACAAGGCGCAATGTGATCAAAATGATGAGTATAGAAAACGAAAATATTAAAATTCATGCCAACATACCTGCGCTTTGTCACTGGTTAATGCAGAAGTTTTGTCTAGTCGCCCGGTTCATTTGGTCTCCTAATATTTTCTTGATTAAACTAACGGACACGTTTTGACCCTCTTGTCGTGACAGTGAATAAACATTAGGTTTGCGCATAGAGAATGAAACCAGCTTTCAACCAAAGAAGCGCTGCTGTACCTTATTTTTCGAATTTTGGCCCGTGTATCTTACCCTCTGTTACTGGTGATAGGCAGTTTTACGCTTGATGTTACTATTTTAGCTATTGAAAAATGGCGCGTCAGGCTCCATCAGTTACCGAAATATTATACAGGCCCGTAGTCAGGGGGGGTTCGAGGGGTTCGAACGAACCGCCCACTTTGCCTTACTCTAGCGCATAGATATATCGTGTGTCGATGGTGCCTTTAATTATGGTCTTATAGCCGCATCAGTATGAGCCAGACGAAAGCCCCACCATTGAGGGGAAAAGAACCCTCCCACTAAAATCCTGGCTACGGGCCTGTTATAATAGCTCTTTTTGTTTGGCGGTCACTTCTACATCTTACCCAGATGGACATGGAGAGTTTCCAACAAAGACCATTAACAAATAACATTAACCCCCATGACCTTGACCTTAATGTGAGGTCAGAGTTCTACGCCTTACAGTTAACGGAGATTTGTGGGTTTTTTATACTTGCGCAAACGAACGGTGGTGAACAAAAATAACCGATGCTCGGAACGTGGAAATTATATGCTCTAACTACTTCTATGTTACCAAGAAAAATGGGCGTCTCAACCGTTAGAATAGTCAATGAAATATGAAATGTTTTTTTAAAAAACCCGTCATTTATTTTGTTGTGCATATTTTGCAGAGGTGTTCTGGTCATTTATCTTATGCTTAAGACGCTTGCAATATTGATTCACGGACCGCAATGGCATTAGCAAGAATTCAAATTCGTCCAGTTAACAACACCTTTAATAAATCCGTTAAAATGAAAATCTGCTAAATTACCAGCTACCGTGCTGTCGGTTATCTATTGTGTCGTGTCAATAGTTCCACTAAGCCGAATCGATGCATCAGCAGATGGACCACAATTTGCAAGCTGTTGACTAATATCAATCTTGAACATCCCAACAAGCTAGTGTCGAATAAAAACATGCTGATGGTATAATTTGGGTTCATGCGCCAATTAATGTGTTAATATTTGACTGCTTCTGCACCAAATACATATTTGTCAAGCGCAAAGTAATATTTATGCTTATATCCAACCCTAGTCTATTAAATAAAACCCATTCGCGGGCTTCCCGTATAATTATAACCAAGGTCATGCTTTTGTGCAACATATAGCGTTAGTGTTATTATGAATATGACAATGAATATTGGCATTGTCTGGGACGCCAATAACACATGATTGGCCTAGCACCATTACGATAGCGAATCAATCATTTGTTTAAGAGATGCCGTACAAACGCGGTTCGGTGTCAAAACCATATCAAGATGATATGCTAAAGAAGAGAACGGTATAGGTTGCTATATCGATGCATAGCTATATTAAAGACTTTAATTGTGATCGATGGTGGCCGTGCTGATGAGTAAAGGTATATTCTTCATGCAACTATACAGTCCCTGAGTGGTCAGAGTTGATACACATTTAGTTAGGAATCCCTCACCAACTTGGAGCAACAGCTTTAAAACATCTCAAGCCGTGACGAAAAACGTCATTTTCATTCCTATCGATATTGTGCTCTTTCAATTTGTTGAAAGTGGTATCCAAAATCTCTATGGCCGCTAGGGAGACACTTGGCGAGGATATGTCCTTCCTGTACATTGCACAGCAACAGACCGTAGTCCTGTCTGGAAGTGGTTTAGGAGGAACCATATGCAATACACTCGACTAAATCGAGAAAGATAACGACCAGCAATCCAAAGTGGCCTGGAAAGCTTTATATCCCGACGAAGAACCAGAGGGGATATTTGTGGCCTAAGTAGCAGTGGCCGAAGTTCCAATGAATATTTTGAAGCCGAGGCTCCCATCGTTCCAACGACAGCTCCTAGCACACCGATATGGCATCTATTCGATCGACTATACGCGAGACTACTCTGGAGTACTTGATAGGGCCAAAATAGTATCCTACCTAGTAGACACCAGGCACTTCCAAGAGCAGGGAGATATATCGTCCACTATGTCCTGAGACCAACCCACTATCCTCAACAACACAAACTCTGTTGTCAAACACGTCTGCAGTTGGATCCAAACCAGCGAGAGGGGCTATACCAACGAAGATTTACAACAAGGTCGTCTCCAATTTTTAAGCGGGAGAGATACGAGAACCAATTGGTGGCCATCTAGCTGAATATTCGATTACCCCAACAAACACCTTCCCAAGACCTTCTCGCATCCAGATGTGTAAGCCTGGGGCTGTTCCCGAATCGAGGTCTCGTTGTACGCATGCAATGGAATAGACCTCTCTGCGGACACTGCTGACGAACTACTTTGGGACAGACACTCTTTACCTCGTGTCTCCGAAAAAAACACCACTATTTGTTGTGCAACCTCCAACGAAACCAATTGAATGCCCTAGCCAAATGTTTGGACTGGTGCCTGGTACTCCCGATCGCGAATTGGGTGCGATGTTCATGGTGTGGTATGCACATCGCACTACAGGTCGTATTTCTGGTATCCGAGTCCATCCTCCAAAGCCAACGTCGACTCCGATGCAAATTTGGAGAAAGCCATCTTTTGGGCTGATGGAGACTTCGGTTTCCGTAAATGCCCAAAGAATCTACCAATATGGTTTCCGAGAGTAGGATACTCCAAGAGGCGGAGGCCACATAGAGAATCCTGGATATAGGAAGTAGCCCCCATGAAATACTACCATTCCACACCGCGCCACGAAATGGCATCCTATACAATTTCTACTATACAAAGCGAAATATAGCGAAAAAGGTGGACGATATAGAAAACAAGGTACACACTATTGAAAAATACGTAGAGGAGGAAATAGACGACAAATTGTCGGTTCTGGAAGGCGATATAGAATAGGTTGGAACCAATGTAGGAACGTTTTGCAAATGGCGGGATATGGAGGATTTTCCGCATTTCTTGCATGGAAGGTCTGGAAAATTACAAAGAACCACATGGAAGCCGCATCGAATTTCCTACCAAAACCAGAACCGGCCCCCAAGCCTACCCCAAGTCGGGATATTGGACCCTGGCCTACGCTAGCTGGGCGGGACCCTTTCTACATTGTATAGAAGACAGAGCAAGCAAATAGATTGCTTGGGCCAGACCACCGTTGGGAGAGGCTTTGTATGCTATAGGGCAAACAAATAGATACCTTGAGGCAGACCACCATTGGGAGAGGCTTTTTAGAGACATATAGATTGCTTGGGGTAGACCACCATTGGGAAAAGCTTTGTAGGCTATAGGCTTCCATTCCAACATTGGAATGGAGAACAAATAGATCGCTTGGGGCAGACCAAAGAAACCCTTGGGCGGCTGCCAGGTTGTTTGCTAAATTGGAGGCAAGGTAGCCCTTATATAGACAGAATAGAAGTCCCGAACGGAGACGAGACCAAATGGACAACATGCTGAGAGGCTTATTAGTTCGAATGGGTAAATAAAGTAGCCGAAAACAGGGTAGCCGTAGCAGAAATTTCCGCCTTTGTAAAAACGATGATCTTATGGAGCTTGTTAGCAGGTGTCACACGAGCTTGTGAACGGCGCACTGTTAAAGTCGTGCATCCATAGAAAATATGGGGGAAAAGCTGTGCAATCAGAAAGTGACATAGAAGGTGTGACGAAAAGTTCGTCTATCAGGCAGGCAAAACTCAAATATCATATAGAAAGTCCCAGGGCTAAAAAAATCCGTACAGGTGTAAAACCACCATTAAGATCAAGAAAGTCTGGAAACCCAAAGGCATAGACACCTTGGTCTATTGGCACACTAGTTCACCTACAAACTAGCACCTCGGCCTGGTTTGGGGGTCGGGTCCGAGGCGCCCTTAGGGTGAGCAGTATGGATGAGTGGTATGGATGAGTGGTATAAAGGAATGGCGGAGGACCAGAACCGCCACTCTCTATACTTCTGCTGTCAATATATGTTTTACTCAGGAGAAAAGTTTCTGGACTCATTTAAACACAAGATGCAATGAAATCGCAGTTTGTGCCATTCAGAGTATGCGAAGCAAATGCATTCTCAAAGAAGCAGTGAATGAATTTTCTTTATCATATACTACGAGCTTAATCCACGTTATATAATGACATTGCAAAGCATGCACTCGGTGCCCAACCACCAGCCGTAAGCTTTTTGTCAGACCTGAAAATTCAAAAAAACAACCGGACGCTCTTCTTACATGCTCGTACAATGGACGGATTTAAAAAGCTGTATCATTGTGTAAATAAAATACCATAACCGATATGGCTTATAAATATCTATTTAATATGTTTCACCCCTTAAATGTTCGATACGAAAGCACCCTTAACTAATTTGTAACGCTGCTGCTAAGTGTCCAATTAAAACGAAAGTTACCATGAAAGACAATTAAGCTTCTGAATTAATGCAGACAGATATAAAGCACACGCGACTATTAAGCCACATATTCTCGA
Source organism: Urechis unicinctus (assembly GCA_034190875.2). Classification (NCBI taxonomy): domain Eukaryota; kingdom Metazoa; phylum Annelida; class Polychaeta; order Xenopneusta; family Urechidae; genus Urechis; species Urechis unicinctus. The sequence goes on from CM067353.1 coordinate 85,552,465, forward strand.
CATAATAGCAGATAATTCAAATGCACCCGATTCTGTTAAACATGGGTAATATATATATTAAATAAACGTCGTGAACTTGTCAATAAAAGCAATAGCGTTTCGTAATTATGAAGTCAAATGACATGATTTCCCGCAAAATCTAACAGGCTGCAAATAGTTTTGGTTTGACTGATGGACATATATAGTAACACCGGTGCACTACACGAAGTTCTAAGGATGTGCAATTGGAACTGCTTATATCAACCGATAAATGGGAAAAAAAATCAGAATTTTTTTTCGAATTAGCTCTCAAATGCGCAACATAAGAGAGCGGAATGAATAACAGCGACTTGATTAAGACTTGATTAAGGACCGCAAATATAATAAGTAATTTGTTGATTTCGGGTAGATTTTCCTAGTTTGTGTGATGACTGTAATGGCTTCGTGTGCTTCAAAGCCAAACCCAAAGTTTTATTGATGTGCGATTGAGGACATTTCGAGGAAATAATGATATATAACATGATGACATATCGAGTAGATGAGGGAATATTGAATAACTGTAGATCGAATTCACTCATCCATTGCAGTAACCTGTGTCACAACGGTTAAATGTGGTAGCAACAAAATCCAAATCCAATTCATGAAAAATGCTCCATAATTGGCACGACAATGCAAATTTTCTCTTTGGGCGGCTAATCGCAGCAAAAATTCAAAGTTTTTCTTACAAAATAGCAAATGAATTGGTTAATACCGACATTGAAGGAATAGCAGCTTATAACATATATTCTAGGACTGCTCACATCATTTACGGTAAGTGGCCAAAAGAAGGTATGATGATTGTTTATTTTACAAAGTATGCAAACCAACCGAACAATATCATCATTATTTGCGGGTGAGTGGACATTGAATCAAAAATGCACCCAGCGCTAATACCCACCTGTTGCGCGATATTGTATATATTGTGCTAGCAACGCAAAAAGTATCTGGAACATCAGGTTTCCATCTTCAGGCGGTATGGACATTTCGATTTCAAATAAATCGATTTGCCCGAATATTTTTTTGCCCGCCTACGTCAGGCAAATTTCGTAAGATGCCAGTGAATTGATAACAGGCTCTGGTTTTAAAGACTATTGTCGTCTCACTCATAGTCAGCTGGTAGGGGGTCCGCGGGCATGTCCTTCTTTAGTTCAATGTGATTTCGGTGGTTGAATCCCTGCTGTTTCTTCTTATTTTTAGTGTTGGATGGCAATTGCAGTGGTGATTACATATGATTGTATTCGGCTAACACAGTGCAAGCTGGGGTTCAAGTCAGAGAAAGGAGCAACTATATGGCTTTGTCACATAACGGATTCATGATTGGTTGATAATTTCGCAGACGAGTTCAGTTTCCAGATATTCTTGGATCAAATGACTTGTTTAGTTTTTGTTGCGTAGATTCTCCTCTCTAGAAGCAGTATTTACTTTATAAACTTTGCCTTATTTGTAAGCACTGTGGACGCATCACTTCACAAGGATGTGGACGTTTTGTAGCGTTTCCTATTTGTGGCAGTAGCTTTGTAGGCCACTAGCATCGTTTGCAACATTTACTACTTTCGATATCTCATATTCGAGTTGTCCATAGACTATCACACCGTCGGCTATTAGTAACACGCCCAGTAGCAGATTGTTGACAATATATGTATGTATATGGACATAGCCAAGACATAATGGGCTGCTCACTGTGGGTACCGACACACTGTATTCGACAAGAAACTGCGAATGATAAATTGTGGTGCTTCGTGCAAGCCCTAGGGGCCCTGCATCGATCGATTTGTAACAAGTTACTGGTCCTTTTTACGCGTTTACCAACCGTAATCAGTGCTGTACAGTCAATACCATTACATCTCTTATTGGGATATTTCTAACCACCAATAATATTTAGCGACGCATTGCTGGTTCATACTTACGTGTCGGTTTTCTTATGCGTACATGATGATTGGTATGTAATCCACTCGGATGTATTTGTGTAGGTGGGAGTGGTGTATTTTTAGGGCCACCTTTAATGATTATGCTTGCTCTTTTGCACTGGTGGTAGTTTTCGACCAGTATAGACTAATAGCAGTCCTTAAATATGAAGGGGTGGGATTGATATAAGGCGTTGAATAAGCCATTGAGTAGTTATTGTTGCTATAACATCGTACACGCCCTCGTCGTCTAATATGTTGAGCTTACATCGGTGCTAAATCTGCAAGAATCCACCATCCTGAGATATTGCCTGAATCGTGGAACCTCCTCATCGGATATTACATACCAGATTAGCTATATTCCAATATGTTTTTTATCAGTATAAGCCATATGTTACCCGCAAAGCTGTATGTTTGTGAACAGTACGGAGGGCGCGATTTATAGAATTTTGTTTCTGTTCTACTTTTGGTGCATTGTTCACAATACTCGCGAAATGAATTCTTGAATACTATAAAATTGATATGATGGATTTACGATCGGTCACAATGACGCATGATCAGTAGAGGTTTGATGTTCGGTAAGCGTTGTAGAAATAACAATTGAACAATTGTTGCACCAATTTGCATTAAAATGTGATAATTCGAAATATTGTTGACTGATTAAATATCCTGTGTAATGGGCGATGTCGGGATTAATTCGGTAATGTAATTAACAACTGAGGTTACTGTAATCTAACTTAGTTAATTACAGCTTCAGGGTAATAATTGAAAAACCCTCACTAGATACATTGTGGCAGAAGAGGCTTTTCGGATCAGGTGTAGCGTGTTGCAGAAATGAACAATGTAAAGCCCCGTTTTGTTCCGCGGAGATTGACACATGGCAACATCTAGTTCTATTGGCTTTCACTTCATTTCTGCCCACGTTGCCAATACAGCAGACAGACGAAGCTGGATGTAGTGTGTATTGTTACTTTGAATTGTAATCACGTCGACATAGAGCTGCCTGCATTAAACGGAGCGTAATGGAAGCCTCTGTACTGGACACGGTAACAGCTATCGGGCCATGTCAGCAATGCGTAGCTTCTACATTTGTTCAGACAGCAACCAGTTTTGCTATACATATATTGACATTCAGCCAGTATGGTAATCTAACTTTTACAAGTTATCGCCAATCTTTAAACAAGTCATGACATCCTGCAATCATGGCGATAACAGTTGTCTTTTAGTTCTTATTGTATTCCACTGAGACCAATCTCTGAGAACCACTACCGATATATTCATTCTAATTTTAAGTATACGCGATATAAATGAATTTATATTTTGGTTTGTATTACTTCGTCATTCACAACACAGAGTGGCGTTTGCAGTTTTCATCGATTTCCAAAGATGGCTGCTCATTGAGTATAGCTACCTCTGAGTTAAGTCTTACAACGTCCTATCCAACTGTTTTAACTCTCAGTGTTGAGAGATATATTGTTGTTGCTGATGTCGTATGTGTAACCGTCGACCCGGTTTGGCTGGTCACCAGCTGTATCCCTCTAATGGTATGGAATACATTGGCAAAAGGCAAATATTGTATTAGGTAGAAGTATTGTCTAAAGCTTACGTTATGTTTTTAGTTATTACACCTAACTTGGTCCTATTTCGTGCTTTCTGATGCATCTCGTCATTTCTTCTATTACTTGGTGAAAAGGTAAAGTGACTCCTACCCACTCACACATGTTGAGCTCGTGCATTGCTAGCAGCGTTTTTACTTGTGATAAATGTCTGCTGATTCCTTTTATCACGCAACTGCAACTATTTGAGCATAATTTCATGGGCAACCGATAGCAAATAATATTCCGATTTCGTTTTATCTGGGATTGTGTCATTAATAGAATTTATTAAATTCAATTTTAGATAATTTAAAGGAATTGCTCTTATATAGTTGAGTTATTATTCGTAAGCCTCAAATTTCGCGTACGTCTATAAACATATCCTCTTATGAAAGACAATTTTGCTTTTATAACTTTTACCGCCCCTCAAGCATTAATTATCTGCACCAGCTACTAGGGATGAAATAAAGCACACAGAGCTGTCTGAAAGCGTGGGTGTCGTAAGAAAGCCATTTATCCATTCCATGAAATAATCAACCATCCGAATAACCGAAGCGATCACGCATAACTTCATCCCATTCTTAACGTGACAAATGTCATAGCGCGGTTGAAAATGAAACCTTGTGATACTATGCAATATTATGCTGAAATGATGAATTTTTGAAAGGCGCTACAGCAACTTCATGTCCAAAATGGGTTTGAATGATGGCAAACGATTCTTCTATAACTTTCGCCAAACCAGCATGCAAGTCGCGATATATGTGTCTGAAACAATGTGGGTCAGCATTGCATCATTATTCTCTCATGAAGATTATCGAGCCAGATTTCGTTTTGTAAAAATTATATTTTGTTATTACTATTTAATGTCAGTGTCAAAACAGCGGTCTCCGAAAACTTCCATTTTTCAATATTGCTGCAAATGAGATGACAGGTGTAAAACCAGAGAGATAGATCTGTATTATGTTTTTTAATTGAAGTTTAACTTTTGATCGCTTTGGTTGACCACGTCACTTACAACGCAATTGTTTATATTTGTTGACGAACTTCGGTTGTTGATGCCGTTAGCCTGAAATGCTGGATCAATCTGTCAGGTTAAACTCCAGACGTATTATGATTACCCTAATTAGTTGGCCAGAGAACTGGGGAAATTAAAGCGGATTCAATGCAGGCAGACTGTCTGAAGTGTGCCGTGATTTACATTTAATTTAAACCCTACTGTATATAGCTGGCTTTTGTCGACAACAGTAAGATTTACTCTCGGACGCTTTTTCGATAGCGCATCCGTGGAAACTTTGTCGGCTTCCTTTAAGAGATCACCAATCCCAACTTTGGCTCATTAAGTTAAATTAAGGAAAGGTTCACGAACACATTATAATTGCATAGAATATTCACTGTGACGTAAAGTGTGACAAAGAGTTGGTATTCATTTCCAATTGTTTCTACACGTTGTACTAATTTAGAAGTCTTTCCGGTTCCGTCCGTGTGAAGCCCATGCCCATAAATGATCAACCAAAGGCTGACAGCAGAAGTACGAGCAGAGTATATCTCATAACCCAATCGATGGATCTAAATTGTCACGATGTATGAATAACGGATCGTTGGTAGTGTCTTCATTCGGTGCATACCGACGGCATCTAATTTGTATGTTAAGGATAATGAGTGATAACGAGCGGGCAAATGACTGTTATGCACAATTGTCCTTCCATCAGTCATAGTCAAACGTGAATTATCAATGTACCAGATAGATCTTTGTCAACATTGCACCCTTTGCCCTTTGCCACGCATACGTTAGTTGTGTGCTGCAACGTTTACATGAATAGCGCCATGTCACTCACACATCTGTTAAAATCTTGAAAACAAGTGATGAATGACAGCATTGGTGTGTGAGATATCATAGTCATCGCGATATAAGCCTCACATGTCCAAAATAATAGTGCTCATTGCAATTAGTGTCGCAGAGATGTGCATTGCAGAAAAGCTCCTATTGTCATAGGAATATCAGGAGAGATTTTTATTTTGCATCTGCCGCTTTTGCATTCGTAGTTTTTCTCCTTAACATTCACAAAACGAGTTTTTATAATATAAGGAGAGCAATTATGAATTAAAGTAGTATAATTAGTTGATATTAATATCTTTGTCAAATGCCAATTTGCGATTAGATCATCATATAATCTTGTTTGATATGATAGCAATAGTGTTGGACACCCTGACATAAAAACAATGTTATGGCTTGATATCTTTAACCATATCTAGCTCACAAAAAGCATGAGTGTGTTTCTTGCATTTGTCTATATACGACCGTTCCGAGCTAAATCATTCCTTGGTGTCAGCGTTGTGTTTATACAAGGGATATGCATTAGTTGTACACTTTAATCAGAGCGGGCAATTTGTGAGAGTATGGCTTTAGATAAACCATCTAATAAGAAGAAGCCAAACAATATCACCATCACGCAGTCCTTTTTAGCTGCTGCGCATTAATATATATATATATATATATATATATATATATATATATATATATATATATATATATATATACTATATATAATATATAGATATATATATATATATATATATATATAAATACATATATATATATAAATATGTATATATATATATAGATATATATGTGTATATATATACATATATATATATATATATTTATATATATATACATATATATATATATTTTATATATATATATTTTATATATACATATATATATATGCATATATATGTGTGTGCTTTTGTGTATGTGTGTGTGTGTGGGGGGGGGGGTATGTGTGTGTGTGGATGTCTAGCATGTTCACATCCAATAGCTTATGTATCATACACCACAAGATAAATCCATCACCTGCAGCCAGAAACATCGGTGTAATATTTGATTCTTTTGCATGAATGAAACCGCATGTCATAACCATCTGCACAAGCTCATGCATACAAATCCGCACAATCTGTAAAATAACGCATTTTCTTGACCGATCGTCACTGGAGCAAGGAATACATGCATTTATAACATCAAAAAAAGATTTCTACAACGCTCTTCTCTATGGCGCTCCTTCATCCCTTATACATCGACTGCAAAAAAATACAAAACATCGCAGCGAGACTAATTACTGAACACTCAAAGTGTGATCACATCTCTCCGGTTCTATACTCGCTTCATTGGTTGCCAGTGATACAGCAAATCAAATTTAAGATTATGGTACTTGTCTATAAATCCATATACAAGATGGCACCAACGTACCTGGAAGATCTTATCGCTCCCTATATTACGGGAAAAGAGTTGAGATTGGCTTACCAATGCTTAATGCAAGTTCATCTTAAAGTTTCAGCAGCGGACTTTTGGTGTTGCTGGCCCATTCTTGTGGAATAACCTTTCTCGTCGGACCCTAAACGCGACACATTACCCCCCAGTTTACACCTCACCGTTAACAAAACAACATCCATAATCTTTGAAGTGCTCGATTACATTAATTAACACCTTACTCTGCTTAGCCTTTAAAAGCGTCCTTAATCTATCGACAGTTTTGATTAACATTACATGTTTGAAAGATTGATGTTAACAATATACTGCACACACATTTTTCCTCAGCGAAGCTAGATACATCTCATCTTAAATTCTCGTAAGTTTCGTATACAGAACAAGCATCATATTTAATGATATTACCGTATCAAGCTCATGGTGTAATGAAATACACACCTATGCCATGCATGTGGAACGCTTTCAGTTTTTATTATTGAAGTGTCATACTTTATTGGAATGAACTTCTTGTTTTGGTAATGAAGTTAATCTGCTGGATAAAACGATACTGCTGGATAACACCGAATGTTATGAATCATCCACATCATTTGTAAATGTCCTTAGGTGTAATGTGTGCGCTAAGGCTGATTTCATAGTGCATTTGCAACATGATAGAACGCTACAGTAGGTCATAAACTGGAGGTAATATGCCGCTCAGTAGGATGCCTCAGTGTAAACGTCACACATTGATATAACCCTCAAGATGCCCAGCTGCATAATGTGGCATTGATTGAAGCATTTAGTGCCTCGGAATCGCATTTATATATGATGTTGTTGTTTTGAGAATGTGGCGTAAGCCGCGATGAAGTTCATGTTTATAGTAATCACGCATTCGTTGAAAACAGACGTAATGGGACTTGAGTCCTGAATACAGTTGGCCGTACTCTAAATTCTTCTTTGCTGCAAACAACATTTTGTTTTGTGTTTGCACAGACGGAGTTATCATATATGTCATTATTAATTTGGCTCATTCACCAACCTCGGACGCGCGTGAAAATTCAACCAAGCTTAATATTCGTCGTCATGGTGGACAATGTGCTACATATTGTATCTTTGGGATGGTATAATTCTGAACATTATATATATTAGCTGGTCAGGCCCGTTGCAAGAGTGCAATAAGTCTCAGTTTGCACCACACTTCGTTGTCAAGCTTGTTGCTAGTACTATTTACACCAATGCCCAACTTATAATTCGTATATGATTGTGTACTTTATGTTAAATTGACAGAATGCTTGAATGTTCAACAAGTTTTCACATGTTATTAAGTCAACAAACTGTGAAGCATGTAGGCAATATATTAATCGTCAGATATCTATGAACGCTGATGAGTGCATTGTCTTGAAACAAACAAGCTTACTGACGTTTGATAGTGCAAATCTACATTCAAGTGATCGTTATTAACACGCCTCCATATTATTTGATATGGGAAAAGGATGTTTAAATTTATATTAAATGAAATGCGTTATGTGTGCATGGTGACATGTCTAATATTGTACTATTTTAAAAAGGGTTACTGAGCTTCCTTGATTACCTCAACGGGTGGTTCGTTGGCAATAATTTATTTCGTCTTAATATTCGTAATAATTTAAAACCACTCACGGGAGTTACGTTTTATTGACAAACTACATATTTATATAGTGTAAGCAATATCTGAACGAACCGTTTGACCAATAAAGTGGATTTACACACACATTTGCAGACATGCTTACATACACACATTAC
>CM067353.1:85563507-85611007 GCA_034190875.2 Urechis unicinctus
ATATATATATATATATATATATATATATCAATATATGTATACATAAGCTAAAACAAGCTCATATAGCCACAGCCAAACTGCATAAATACATGTTGTGCCGGTCAGGCAGCTAATAATTTCCGTCATCAATATTCATTAAACGGCTAGGGGAAAATGATTCTAGTTACCATTTGTAAATGCTATATCTATAATGGCGGTAAAGATATAAATGACGAGAAGACCCCAGTCCCATTGAAGAGAAGCTAAGAGAGACGAAAAGGTAGTATCCTGTGATGGGGTCATTTAAGCGATATTGCTGAGTTGAATGATGTTTGATGTTCTTTGGTTATTGTGAGATACTATATTGCGCATTCTTGACGTCGGTCACTTAATAATGGTTTTCAGAGGCGTGATAATCAATACGTACGTGGTTTGTGTGATTCTTCCACAACTTCACACTGTGAGACAAAACATGGAAAATGATCAAGAAGCCTGATGCACTTCCGACCGGCACAACATGTATTTATGCAGTTTGGCTGTGGCTGTATGAGCTTATTTTCTCCCTTACAAAGTTGGAGATGCATACAATCTATGCTGTATAAAATATCCGCCAAAGTGCATCATCGTATGATGGATGTGTTTAACACTAACTGCAAGCTACACATAGTTGGTTTAAAATTCACGTTCAACGGCGATTTGGTTTTGAAGCATGCACTAATGGTGGTCGACAAGAATAAATGACGCATGCAGTGGGGGATTTATATAAGACATTTATAGTAGGAATGTGTTGTATGCAATCGGATGTGTGTGAAATAATGTCTTTAAAGCGTACGTACTACTATACATACATTCATCTTGCATTCGGCACTACTTTAGAGAATCATTTACTTAGAAATATGAACGTCTCCACCATTCGAGCTGTAAATTAAAGGTGAAATTGTTTTTTAAAAAAACGCATCATTTAGTTTGCTTGTGGCAGTTACGACACTTCAGACACGGGATTGCCACTAGAGTGACATTGACTAACTGCATGGATGAATTCTTGTTACATAGGAACTGCTAATTTCTGCCTGAAACGACTGTTATAAATATATGACAATAATAACAATAATGTATGTTTCAAATCTGACTGTATTTGCTCCATCAAAAGATCGCTCGTTATCAGCACTTGCTTGGTGGCTGTACATTAACCACCACGATACTACCCAAACACCTTTTGTTTGTTGTTGTTTTTCTAGACTCAACAACACCGAACCCGAAGAATAGTATAAGCAAACGATTAAGGTGAAGTTGCAGGCTCTAGCTTGAATTATACCAGCTCAACTACCTGAACCAACAGCACCGGTATTACAATGTAATGTTGATCAGCGACAATGCGCTGACAGACAGCTATGTCTGTACATACAACATATGCATAGTAAATATGATTCATTATGGCATAACTTAGACGTTGAACATAAGCACAATATATAAACTATTTGTAGAACACAATTTTGCAAGTACTTTGCACAACACACCATATTGGATTTTCGCCGGTATTATTGGACCGTCATTTTCTGCATTGGCATCTGGAATAAGCGTTGAGCAAACGGATGATAAGGATGCGCTTCTAAGCAATCGTGACTTTGCATACGTTAGGGGTGAGCAAGGTACTTCAGTTTACAGTAAAAACATATTCAATAACAGCAAATGATTTAGCCTCTCTAACAGACCTTCATTATCACGTCAGTGAATCAAATATCGATCTATGACTTTCACAGGACGATTGAAACTGGTTGACATACATAATGCCGTAGTGTAGGGCTTTTGGACACTGTACAATACATAATCAGATAAAACAACTGTTGGTTGGACCCCTGCGGTCAGGTATGCATATGACCCTGTGACCGTGAACGTTAACGAAGTCTCGAAAAAAAAAGAATCACTGTTGGATGGGTGGATGAAGTTGTACGGGGATCATACGGAGGGCCAAACTTTGCAGTGACCGTGTACGGGGATCATACGGAGGGATTTGCATACCGTGACGGGGATCATACGGAGGGCGAAACTTTGCAGTGACCGTGACGGGGATCATACGGAGGGCCAAACTTTGCAGTGACCGTGTACGGGGATCATACGGAGGGCCAAACTTTGCAGTGACCGTGTACGGGGATCATACGGAGGGCCAAACTTTGCAGTGACCGTGTACGGGGATCATACGGAGGGCCAAAATTTGCAGTGACCGTGACTTAACAACGTTATCGCCGAAGAAGTAAGAGCCGCAGTTATGTGACAGCAATTATAAGAGTCATGCATCTATTAAATTTCGTATCAATAGAATGTGGTTCAGTGTCAATAAAATAACAAAGAACAATCTTAACCTTGAGACGAATAGAGCTCACGGTGACCAACATTTATTACTTGCATAAATTTATTTTAGCTGTTGCTTCATACCACATATTTTACTGACGGCATGTAATCATTCTTTCATCGATGGGTGCGTATATATACGTGGTATGCCTTTTTACTGCTCGATGTGACGAGTGATCCCAACCAATATGTCGAACTGCCTCTGACCGTAACTGAGTTCGACTTGACGTGTCTTGAATTCGCTAAGCTGATTAAACGATAGACTGTTAACTATATAGCAAATTTGATGGGCAGGCTCACCTAAAGACAAACATCGAAATCTTTCCCTCACAGCAGCTGTATCATTCAGTAAACAAATATACTGTGTTATATGTATGCACCATCTGTGACGAAATCGTATGGTTTTCAATGCTTTGATTAATCTCATCCATGCGGGGATGATATGCTATCATGTCTGATGGCTGGTTAATAAATGAAACCGTTGCGGGCTTCCGGTATAAATATACTCAAGGTCATTCGTTTGTGCTGCATAAAGCGTTAGTATTATACTGAATATGACGCTACAAATTGACTCTGTCTGGGACGCCAATAACACATGATGGATTGAACTGGAATCAGGTATAAACCTTCAATAGACAATCTATGGATGAAACTGAATCTCACCTGAGGCACTTTATTGCAAAGTCGCTCTGGTCCGGTCTGGTGGTTATACATGGACGAACGTCATCGCGTTAGTGAATTAATCAGATTTTGTAGGAGGTGCCGGACAAATGCAGATCGGTTAGTTTACATAAACTAAGGAAGAAGACGGGTTAGTTTGCTATATGTGTGTTTGGCTATATTTGAGACCAATGATCCATGCTAGACAAAAGTCATCCGACCATTATCGGCATCAAGCCAACACAGAGGTATTGAAAAACTAATTATGCTTTGTCGGTCAGCCATTATAGCCAGATCCCGATCATATGCGGTAAAAGCTCTTTGCAATATAATGCTATTTAGCTTTATATTGCTAATGAGAGACATATATGCACAGTCGTTGATGCTGAACAGAAGTTTGCTAAGGGACATAAGCTAGATTATCAAGACAAATACAGGTCAATTATTCAGCGGTCACTTGGTAAGCAGTAAGAAATTTACATTCGCTTCAGCAGTTTTATAATTGCTTTTACAAGGAATGCGTTCATCAAATAAATTCCTGCGAAAACTGGCAACTCTCTTAGCTCATTAACCGCATGGCATCTGTCACGGTGCATAAATCCGGCGTTTAACGTAGTAATACATTGGTATCATCTGTTAACGCTCCGGAGTCATTGCGCAATAGGATTTAATAACGCTGATCCATCGTCTCAAGGGGCAAACAGATCAATGTTACAAATCACTTCGTGTTCTTTCAGAGGTGGTCCACTGCAGAGATGAACGAACATACCAAGTGTTAACCATTTTCAAGGTCAGTGACTAAACTATTAACCCCTAAGTAACGGAATGTACGGTTAACAGTGGAGCAGCATGTGGAATGATAGTTAGTGTATGTGTATTCGGATCAGGCAGTACGCTTACCCGAGTATTCTTCCTATTATCAAGCTGAACAGTAGTGGCCGCAAATTTAGGTCATAAGCCCGGTCAAAAGCTCATTGTTAATGCGTTGAGAATCACTTCCAGTTCATTATGTTGAGGAGTGGAACTTTTTTTAACTAATAGTTTTTCTATCTGAATGAATAAGCGGTTTTGTACTAAATATTTCTGTTACATTCGTGCTTCCAAGAAGATGAGATAACAAAGCGAGTTATTTCATGTGGCCGAAACAAATTAATACCCTAACTTAACAACCAGTATAACTCATTATCCAGAATTCACATTTCGTTGGTTGGATACTGCATATTAAACCTTGTGCCGGGCTTCGCAATCATTTCTGCATACTGTCAATATTACTAGACGCCATCTTGCCAATAATTGATGATTTTATATACTTACAGTTTATGGCATTAACTACGCTAACAACATGCTCTCGTTGGTATAGTGGCTTGTTATTTTTTCTGAAAAGTATAAATATCGGCAGCAAAAGACAAGTATTATATTCGCTGATCTAACAGAGAATTCCAATACACAAAGACTAATCTGTCAAATGTAAGCGATTGGGCACTGCCCATCACAGGGAAACATATTTTAGCACGCAATACACATTGTTCTTTGTTAAATTATAAGCCAGTGTTCTCGTATAAGTAACGATGTGGCAGAAAGGATAAAAAAGATAGACAGACATCGAAAGGTTCACAATGTGACGATGTGCTCAGCGCTCTGGTATCCTCCACAATGGTCATTCTATGGCTCACAGTTACAATTAAAACTAGCACATGGACGATATTTGAGGTTGCTATGAACAAATAATTCAACTCGTGCAATAACTATATATCGTAATATGCCACGGTATTAACAAATAACAACATACGATTATCCTTCGCATGTCCACCCTGGAATTCATAACGGCTGTCAGATATTCAACAGTCATTTTCTGTCTACATTGAGTGTTATTGGCTTCTGATGGCACATTTATTACAAATACCATCATTACTTTAAGAACTTCCATGTTATTCACAATTCTACATATTACAATACCTCACATATCGTCAAATCACCAAATCGCGAAATTACTACATTTAGTGCACTATGCAATATGTGATTCAGCATAAATTAGGCCGTTCTATTTATCATGATAATTGGGAATTGGAAAGTCAACCATACTGTAAAATCATACCATGTACGATTTCACCATATTCTGAATCTCCTCAGTACGTTAAGACTAGTAAATACAGCTGACCTGAACGTGTGCCGAGCCATTTTCGGCGTATAAGTATTGGTTTGTATTTGATGTAAGCCGTTTTATTCCACGTACTAATGTTGATCATCCGACAATCCAAATATTACGGCGCCGTAAGATAAAGCGTGCGGGATCCATCAAGAATAAACCAAATTTATAAAAGACTGATTTCATAGTTAACGGCCTTGTGTAGCATTTTGTCTTACAAAGTTTCACAAGCCAGTCTTAATTGCTTCTATACGATTGGAGCAATACACCCATATCGTGTTCGAAGATCTTGGCGAGACAAAAAGTGCATTAAGAACATGATGATGCAAAGCCATGTAAAGATCTGCGCATGTAAAGATCTGCGCATGCTCTGGACAAGATTTTGTAGGCATGTTAATAGCCGCTGGGGATTATGACATATATGAAAGGCAGCTAGTTTATTGTGCCTGCTCAAATTGATATGATCCGGGCCTTGTTGAACGCCTAGAAATGTGAAAACTGAACGTTGTCAATATGAACAGAAACTTATTCATGGTGAAATCAACTTAGAGAAGAGCAGATACATAATGGGCACAGCGATTACAAACCAATCGATGAATGACATGATACAAATGGGAAGTCTGCAGATGTTACACGTGACACGAAAATAAATATAGCTGTGCAGGAGGCATATAACTATCTACTACCAGCTCTCTTATATCTGACGATTGTTCTACGCTGACACAGGCTGCCCCATAGGTATTAAAATAAGCATAAATATTTGGTCCTGGCATAGTGTGTTGCAGTTTGGTTATCGAATTGCTGATATTCAGAAGTGTGACACATGCTACGATTAGTGTCAGGTATAAGGCTCCCGAATTGTAACGAAGGCATTTCTATTGTGGGTCATGACTAACTGAGCGGCCAAACCTACGCAGACGTAGTGACCAGGATGCAGCTTAGTACTCATTTAAATGACAGACTTGATTCATGTAATGTATTCCAACTCATTCATTTACCCTACTGTTGGATTGATTAGGTTACTACTGCACCTCATAGTAGCAAGGCAAATCTACTGGGACATGCCTATATAGGAAACACCCAGTATTGCACTGAGATAAACATTGCGCTATCAATGGTATTGCAGTATATTGTTTGACAAACACTAGGAGTCCGGTAAATCATATGTGCATTATTTGTATTAGAAGCTGGTTATTGGGCAAATATGCGTTGCAACTAACCCTACATGGCATGCGCATTTGATCATTATAATTACCTCGAAAAACAAGACAAAATGTATACATGAAGGCAGCTGAACCTAAAGCATAAAATAATGCTGTGTTTCCTTTGGAAATACAAAACTCACGTGTGTGTGTAATCATAACACCTGCATATAGCGTGAAGATGGATCCAATACGTGTAACTTGCGCTTAGCGGTCTATCACACGCTGTACAATGTGCTGAAGAGCTATTTATTATATAACAAACTGATATAACTCCTTCCCAGGATATTTCCTTTCCTTCTGTGCCCGATTAAATTACAAAAGGTTCAACATTTTGCGCGTTCATATCTAGACCATTGTCAGCATCTATTAGCTGAATCTGTCTTTCCAAGGTGATCGATTCCGTCGTGTGAAGAACCGGTCACCCGACTGTCCCATGTTTACAATGTGTTGATGTTAAAACGAGTTTTAATGGATTGTTTCGGTTGATATGACATTAAAGCAACTCATGTACGACGGGTTTTGTTCATTATCTGGAGATGCAGTTGTCATCGTGTTGTCGTTATTGTATGTTAATGCCTCAAATATGAATTGCAGGCTGATGGAGCATTGGTAATTGGATTGGTTTCTACATTTCATTCTCCTTTACGGCTCTTATTTACAGTGCATAGTAAGTAACTGGTTATATTACATAAACTATTAGGAAAATTGCGTCAGGAAAAACATTGTCTGCTCTCAGTGACCCCAATAAACACATCAATGTTGAGATGTGTGTGGTGACAAGCGTGAAAAGATTCCGGTTTTTTATGTTGCCTGCCTTTATGTGAGCGCGACATATTGATGAGTTTTGCATTGTTGCCGACATGATATTAAGGTATTTGAAAGCAAGCGTTGTGCCCACATATCTGCTATTATTCGTGATACAGGCGTTGCTAGATAATTCAGTATTCACATCCCCAGACCCCATGTGATGACATGCCATTACTCGTGCTGTATTTTAACCATACATTTCAATTGAGCAAATTCAGTTCACGGGATAAGACATCATGGTATATAATGAAAATTGGTAGTATGTCATATAAAATGCTCTTGGAGGATTGAGGCCGCCCCATATATGTATATATATATATATATATATATATATATATATATATATATATATATATATATATATATATATATATATATATATATATATATATATATATATATATATATATATATATATATATATATATATATATATATATATATATATATATATATATATACATATATATACATATACATATATATACATATCATATATAATGTTACATTAGTTGACAGTCCGTTAACAATAACGGTGTATCCAGATCCTTCGCGCTTCGAACAGAATATGGACGTGGCTAGCCAGGAGTGATATATTAATGAAACAACAAAGGCCGCTAAGCCGGCAGGCTCAACGTGCCGTTCCATAAATAAACGGGAGGTAGGCGATAACATAAGCTGACATAAACAAACTCGTCAATGTTTATGCATTTTGCATAAAGTTTTCGTAGCCACGCAATTAGTGAAGTTCATAGAATACAAAAAGACAAAACATGCCATTAGCTATAATTCTTTTTCTCCACATTTTGTTTTCAGACAAAAGTAGCCTGTTATTTTTGGCCACAACGATGGGGTCCTTGTTGCTTCTGTCGTCGTATACTCCGAAGAGCTCTAAGTGTATTCAAATTACTGTCAATATAAGCGGTATTGGTTTCTCTGAGATACAATAATTGTTGCGTTGCTGCTTGGATCTAAATAAAAACGAACGCCATAAAGAATTTATGCACATAGAAATAAAGCACAAAAGATTATTAAGCCAAAGTGTAAAGCAAAGCGGGATTATAAAACGGCGTCACAGTACGTGATCAGAAATCCAAATAAGAATGGCAGTTTTCCTGTCCACAAGTGATGATCGCAATTTATGAAAACAAGTAATGAAGAAACATTACAAATCAAAGTCGACCGCATCCCCGTAATGGATGGCGTGCACGGCGTTGGCGATATATGCAATATCTTTAAAGACATATATGCAATACTGTACAATAATGTGTCTTATAGTAAGTCTGCAATGGATGCACTAAATGAATCATTGGTTCATGATGTACACTCGCGTTGTGCCGGCGGTACATGTAGCTCTTTGCATGCTATCGAGATTTCACAAGTTAGGCAGACAGCTTGTAGGCTCAAGCGATATCAAACGGAATATTTTTGTGAAATAACCTTTTATCGCACACTGAATGGCTGCGATGAGTTATATGCCCATCTATCAACACTTTTTTTACTGTGATGTTGAATCATGCACACACGCCACATGATATGTTATCATCTACGCTTGTGCCTATTCCTAAGAACGGAAAGAAATATTTGAATAACAGTGATAATTGTCGATCATTAGCTTTTAGTATTATCATATGGAAACTGTTGGATAATGTGATTATTGATTATCAAAGTGATGCATTGAAATCGAGTAGTTTACAATTTTGACTTCAAACCTCCCACTCCACAACACAGTGCATTGTTGTACTAAATGAAATCATAGAACATTATGTTAGTCACGACTCACCATATTAGGTCATATTATTTGGACGCTTCCGAAGCGTTTGATCGAGTTGATTTTGTTCAATTGTTTGGTTTATTACCAGCGCGAGGTATATGTCCTATGACTATTGAACTCCTACTAAACATGTATATGCAGCAAACGTTAAGAGTTGAGTAGGACAATAGCTTCTCTGGCAATTTTAATCGTAATAATTGAGTCACACGAGGGGCTGTTTTGTTTTTTGCGTTTTAGTTTGTGTATGTATCGAAGAACTATTGTCACGGCTCTCTTAAACGGGAATCGGGTGCCATGTTGCTTTGATGACGACATCGCTGCAATCGCTCCTTCTTCGACTGAGGCCAAGTCCAAGCTTAAAATAATGCGAATAGCTTGGTAATGAATATTATGTCATGTTCAATGCGGCAAAAAGCAATTTGTTGCTTTTTGATTCTCAAACGCGCGATGTAATTCGAATGTCGCAAATGATATATAATATATCATGAGTATCGCCAATCTTATTACTACCTTGATTTACCATCAGACCATTACTTTTAATAAAATTGCTAGCGTGCTTAGTCTACAGAACATTGATCAAGAGATTTTTGAACGACGATATCTATGTTCTACTTAATTTATTTGCACATTATGATGAACTCGATGGACAAAATAATATTTGTACAATGCGTACGAAAACAATACCATTATATTATCACTATTATTGACTCATGGGCATTTCTAGAAACTGCTCACGTCAATCGATAAATGAAAATAATACTTGTGCACACTTAGTCCAATAATCTGTGCAATCCAGCAACGCAATCGACGACGATGCGATTATGTATGAAGATAATGGTGCAAAGGGTTCAACAAATGTGCAATTGAAATTGTCAGATTGGCCATACATGCTGTTACATCATGTTGTGCATTCGGAATGAATAACTGCGAATAATGAATTACATGACAGCCATGATCAAGGTGACGATTCTATTACCTGTCGTGGTTTTGAGACTGATTTTGACAGTCCAAACCTCTCTTAAACATACGCATTAGTATTTATACGATTACACATCGGTAATAGCATAACAATATCCGAGCATGAAATAAGCGGACTTGATTAAGCGTCACAAATGTATTTTTGTTATTATTACTATCTGAATTACAGATAGTTTTTATGATGACAGCCACCTGTTGTGAGATATTGTACATTACTCCACAGCAACGCAAAAAGTATCTGGAGATGTATAAGACGATAATACAGTAACACATCGGTAAAGTATGCGATTTTGCATATCGATGGTAAGCTTCCCCTTCGCGAATAAAAGTCGCTATCCGCATATGCCGTTGTTTGACGGCACCGATTAATATATTGGTTACCAGATTAACATGATTTATCGCATGGCACCCTACTCTCAGCCAATCAGAGCTCGAGAAAAAGCTCGGTCTTTTTCCCTATATCACCTCAAACGCACAGTTTGCCACTCGATAACTGCAACCGTGTCGATATATCACCGAGAAACAACTTTACTTGAGATGGTCTCACAGAGCACCGCGGCTCTAGCATGGCAGCACTACGGAGGTTCTTAATATCACGCACACTTTACAAGTCTTAAAACGAAGGTTTTCTCAAGAGTCATTTGCTTGCCAGCCGCTAATGTGGTTGCGTAGCGCTCAACAAAAAGTCACGGTATTATCCCATCTCCCAGGAATCATGCTGAGGCGCGAAATTGTAACACCTGCCGAGCCCCGTGTCTACTGCGCTTCTGTGTTGCCAGTACCAAACAACGACCAAGTCGGCGCAGCTCTGATTGCGTAGTTGGGAAGTCTCACACAACAAACTATCGAAGCATATTCTAATAAAAAAAACAAGTATAGAAACAAAAGTATTTATCTGATCATCACTTAAACACATGCCATCGCGATAAGTATGTTATCGCATGGTCACGTGGATGATATGGGGAAAGACAGTCGAACGCTCCGCGTCCTCGTGTGTTTTCCTCATATCACCCACGTCACCATGCGATAAAAAACACTTAACGTCTGCTTATAATTACACGCAGATAGGGAAGGTCTCGGGTTTGATGCACCCACAACTATTTGACCAACCACATTTGCAGCACATAACGATTGACCTACTGAAAAATAAAAACACTATGTTGCTAATCATGTGAGGGTTATTACCCTACGTTTGGATGGGTGTTTATGTGCGTGTGTTGTATGTGCACTGCGGAATGTTTCATGGCACACATTGATTTATACCTTACGTTGCTTAACCTGGTGGTGACTAATCATTTCAAAGCGTCATCAATGCATCATGAGCTTTGTTTAACATTACATGTTTGATAGATTGATGAAAACAATATACTGCAGAAACAGTTTTTTCCCCAGCGAAGATTAATACATTGTATCCTTAATTTTCCAACGTTTTGTTTACAGAACAAGCATCATATATGATAATATGACCGTGTAAAATTCGTGGTGTAATGATTTAAACACCTACGCTTTGAATGAGGAAAGCTTTCAGTTTTTGTTATTGAAGTGTCATACCTTATTGAAATGGATTTCTTGTTTTGGTCATGAGGTGCAAAACGATACTTCAGGATAACACCGAATGTTGGTGTGGGTAGGATGCCTCAGTGTAAACGTCACACATAGGAATATGCCTCAAGGCGTAGAGCAGCATAATGGTAGCATTTATCGAATATAGTGCCTTGGAATTTCCGATGTATGTATGATGTAGTTGTTTTGAGAATGTGGCGTAAGCCGCGATGAAGTACAGAATTCATGTTTATAGTAATCACGCATTCGTTGAAAACAGACGTAATGAGAACTGAATAAGAATACAGTTGGCCGTACCTTAAATTATTCTCTACTGTAAACGACATTTATTTTGTGTCTGCACAGAGTTTTTATGGATGTCATTACTGAGTTGGCTCATTCACCAAGCTCGGACGCGTGTGTCCTGATGTGAAAATTTGAACTAGCTTAATATTCGTCGTTATCGTGGACCATGTATTAAATATTTAGTCTTCACGATGGTTTAATTTTGAACATAATGTATATAAGCTGGTCCGGCCCGTTGCAAGAGTGCAATAAGTATCAGTTTGCACCACACTTCATTGTCAAGCTTGGTGCTAGTACTTAATACGCCAATGCCAAACTTATAATTCGTGAATGATGGTATGCTTCATGTCTAATATACAGAATGCACGAATGTTCATTAAGTTTTCAGATATTATTAAAACATCAAATGTTACGATTACAGGCAATATCCTGATCGACATATATCTATGCATGCTGATGAGTGCATCATCTTGAAACAAGCTTATCCCGAGGGTTTAGAGATTGCTTCTGAGAAAATGCCTGATTTTCACCTTTTTACCACAACACTGATTTCTGCTGATGAATAAGACACGCATGCTTTTGATCGGTCGAACCTACATTGACGCCTCCATATTATTCGATATGAAAAAAGGATGATTAAATTTATATGAAATGAAATGTGGTATATGTACATAATCACACGTTTAAAAAGTAAATGTGTGTGTTAGGTAAGTACATATATCCGATCATATAAAATATGATATTAGAGCGTTGCAGCCTAGTACGTTGTTCTTCAGATAATCACAAATATGCATTAATCCTAGTTTTATGGCAAAGTAACAACTTGGTTCTGCTACAAACATATAAGTTTGGCATATCGAGCAATTGATGTGCATTTAATTATCTCACACGCAAGCCGATGTTGACAGTCCAATTATGGGGTTTCAACAGAAACACAAATCGCACATCACTTAGCAGTTATTCATTCATTGCTTATTGATACAGCTGTGTGATTTTATCTCTGTCGCTTCATGTATATATGAATGGTCACCTAAAGCTTGTCCACGAAAGGTCATGGCATATTTGACCCGAACGTATTTCACCTATCATGCTCATGCGCACCTGTTAAATTCACCCGGGACCGCAACAATTATATTCAGGCTGGATCGGATCCTAATGGAGCACTGATACGGTTTGCGTACATATATATAGTATACATACATAACTATCTATCTATATATATATACACATTTAAACACATATATATAAAGATAGATAGATATACACACACAAATATATATATATATAAATATATATTCATATATAATTATATATATATAAATATCATTATATATATGCATACATACATATATATGCATGTATACTAATTTATATCTGTATATATATAAGCAACTCGATTTCGTTTTACATATATTTAGTTAGATATAGATACATATATACACACAAACACACACACAAACACACACACATATATATATATATATATATATATATATATATATATATATATATATATATATAGAGAAAGAGAGAAAGAGATATATAAATATATATATAGATATATATATATATATACATAATATATATATTTATATATATACATATATATATACATATATACATATACATATATTTATATATATACATCTATGTCAATGTATATAAAGCAATGTATATATATATATGGATATTTGCACACATTTATATGTATAAATATGTATATATATATTTATATATACTTATTTATACATATATATATGTATATATATATATACTTATTTATATATATATATGTATATATATGCAAATATCTATACACTAAATATGTACATATGCATATAATTGTAAAACAATATCTGCATACATGCATGTGTATACTTGTGTATTCATTTTTATTCATATACATCTGTATATAATTAATATATGTATTAATAAAAGTGTGTTATATAATGGATCAATATACATATTTAAGGCTTATGGCTGCTTCAATGTACGGATTAAATAACGTGCAAATAAAAATGTTTCTGTAACTGTTGGCTCTCACGAACGTAAATACGGGTTGAAATGTAAGATTTGTACTCATCCTGTATGGGTGTATCGGTGACAAGAACATCAACTTATGACGCCACACTGGATATTAATAAGAATACCTTATGTTTTTAGCTGCCGAAATATATGTACATAAATATATATATATATATATATATATATATATATATATATATATATATATATATATATATATATATATATATATATATATATATATATATATATATATATATATATATATATATATATATATATATATATATATATATAATATATATATATATATATATATATATATATATATATATATATATATATATATATATATATCTATATATGTATGTGTATATTTATTTATATATATATACACATATATATATATAAATAGATTTATGTAATTATACATATATATATATATATTATTGGCATATATATTTATTATATAGTATAGTATATATATTTTATATTGTTTATATATGTTTAATATAAACATATGTATTTATATATATATATATATAGATATATTTATGTGATATATATGTATATATATATATATATATATATATATATATATTTATATATATATAAATATACATATATATATATATATATATAGAGCTATAGAGATTATATATATACATTCTATATATATATATATATATATATATATATATATATATATATATATATATATATATATATATATATATATCTCTCTATATATATATATATATATATATATATATATATATATATATATATATATATATATATATATACGTATGCATATATACATTTATATCGACGCTGCGAATGTGGGCAGCCGTAAGCTAATGACGTTTCAAGAATGGTAAATCAACTAGTCAACTAGTCGACTATTGATATTATGATCACCAAGGAAGACACGTTAGAACCTGTGACACTATCACCTGCAATAATTAAACTTTTTCAGGATGCCATTATCATCAGTTATATGCGGTGTTTATAAAATCCTTGAATACAGTGGAGGGGTTTTTGTATGACTCAAATCCCTGAATGTATGGTACGCGATGTAAAGGCATCAATCAGCTCTTGCAAATTGTGAAAACTTTGGTTTCCAAACCCGTAATTAGCGTATAATTGTCAAATTAATTGATGATGAGAGGTAGGTGTTGGTTTGTATCAGTAGAGCGTACTGAGCTGACATTTGATGGTCCAGCGAAAGGTAATTTTTTGTGCATCAGATATACAAAGCACACTGTGATTTTAGTGGGGGTAGTTTAGAATCCGAAATCATTAGATCAACATTAATAGATGTATTTGCCATCATAATAATGGCTTGAGGAAAAGTTCATAGCCTGGTCATGCGATGATGCTGTGTGCATTGTATTAAACGTTTTTTCGATTTGTGTGAAAGCAAACATGTTTTCAAACTGTCATACATTTGCAGGTTTTCTATTTCGCTAATTCCGCCTTATACCACATTCATAGCGTGGGAGCTACGTACATTATTATGAGCAAACATTCCACTAGCGCTACAGTGGCGCGGCAGTCTAAGCAACATCCTAAATGCTTTATAAGCAGTATGTAATTTAGTGATAGCAGATTTTCTGTAGTTCCCTCAGAGCTGACATGTATAAAAAGAAGAACAATAAGAGTGAAACAGAGCAATTTTTAAATTGTTTGAGCACATATGAAATTTACGTGCAAGCAAATTTCCTTGTGCATACTATTAACGACACTGCCTATAAATGTCTTTATCATCACGGAGATCATTACATATAAAATGGCCCAAATACTTAACACTATCTACTTCAACTATTATATCACCATTGATTGAGAAATTTGGAAATAGCACTTTTTTATTAACAGAGTTGCGACATATCAACACAGCACTCTTCTTGGAATTGTATTTTATATCATGTTTGATTCCATATGATTCACTGAATTTTAATAACTGCATTAGACCAATAGCTGGTGGGCTAAATACAATCAGGTCATCTGCATACATCAGATGGTTTACAATTTGATCACCAGCAATACAACCAGTGGAACAACTAATAAGATCATAACGCAGGTCATCCATGTAGACATTAAACAAATAAGGGGGTAGAATCCCTCCTTGCCGAACAACATTTGATACAGTAAATTTTGCTGATTGTGTTCCACCCCATCTTACATACATAGTTTCATTTGAGTACCAAAACATTAAAAGCTTAACTATATATACAGGAGCTCCACGTTTTAACAGTTTTGACTGTCAAATGCTTTAGATGCTTCAAGAATGCTCATAAACATACAACCATTCAACTTTCTATAGTTATCAATCAACTCTTTGAGTACATAGATACACATATCAGTACCAAGCTTGCGTTTAAAGCCGAACTGATTACGCTTAGTAGCGAGGGAATCAGATAATCTCTCAAGAAGTATTCTCTCTACAACTTTAGACAGGATACTTGCCAAGGCAATGGGTCTATAATTATCCGTCACAGTAACAGGGATGTCATTTGAAAATTCTGTTTCACATTTCAGTGACCTCAAATCGTCATGAACACAGTTAAAGAGATCCATAAAATGCTCTCTCCACTTAGCTGCAATATCTTACTTACCAGTTACCCCAGCAATAGTATTAGAAAATGGCATGGTTCATGATCCTAATTTCTTTCCAGAAGTCGACCGACTTATTCTGAGAAAGTTTCTTAGCAAGAGAGTCACTAGCATAGTATTTTCATGCTGTTTGATAAACCTTAAGGCATATTCAGTCTTATATTTTGCTTGCACCATATGAGCAAACAAGTGCCCTTGCCTAAGCTTGCCAGCTTCCCTCTACTTAATGTAAAGTTCCCTAGCACATTTATAGTGATCTTCAACATAGTCAGTCCACCCAGGTCTACAATTCAAGTTTTTAACCTTTTTAAAAGAACCAATAGACTGAGAGCTTGCATCAATCAATGCCTCAGTTAAACAATAATAAAACTTGTTCAGTTTAGCAACATGCGTCTTGTCTTGACAATTCACATCCTTACAACCAATAACATCAGTTGGTACATCAATATTTTTCAACAGATTATCAGAATGTAACAAATATTGTTCAACATCACATTTTTTCAGCTTACTCCAATTTGCTCTAGGTGTTAGATCATTTTCAAAGTCTTCAAGTATAGGAAGCTGTTAATTTCAATATCTGCACAAACAGGAATATGATCTCACATACTGGTTGAGTATAGAATATCCATATTATGTATAACATCATTACCATCATGTGTGGACACACAGTGGTCTATCCAAGAGGTTGTGTGCCAACTATCACTAACAAACGTGTAAGAGTCACTGGGAGTCCATTGTCACTACAGAACTGAAGCATAAGGTTTCCAAACTGATGTTCTCCCTTGTTTATGTCAGCATTCCAATCACCAAGTATAAATATACGAGTACGTGGCAATTCTTCAATAACAGTGGACAGAACACTTATGTTTTCGAGATATCGATCCTCTTGACCCGGCATATTGTTCAGACATGGCATGTTGACACAGAGCACAACATATGTTTTGTTGTTGTAACAGATGGACAGCCTCATTTACCAGTCCTGATCAAAATGTAGTTGGGTAATAAAGCTGTCATATTGTTTTCGCCACATGATTGCAACACCTCCAGAATGGTGACCACTATACAGTTTGTCTCTGAAATCAGCTGTATCAGTACCTGTACCAACAAATTCTTTGTGCAGGTTGTTAAGCTTATGGAGGTTTTGAAGACTGCTCCAGGTTTCTTGTAGGCAAACTGTATCTATATTAGTATCGATTTATAGATGTGCCCGAGTAGGCCTCCCATAGAGTTTGTCAGCATTGCTTGGGAGTCGTAGCTGACAACTTTCATGATTGGTTAGAGGTGTTTTCATTAACTGGTATCACGTGGCCAGCACTCTTGACGTCAACACATGCATGATTGCTAGCATTTTGAACTCTACCGTGTACACTGAGGTTCGAAGAAGCAGAGCTTTGGGGGGGGGGGGATATATAGATATATATAGAGAGATAGAGAGAGAGAGAGAGAGAGAGAGAGAGAGAGAGAGAGAGAGAGAGAGAGAGAGAGAGAGAGAGAGAGAGATAGAGAGAGAGAGAGAGAGAGAGAGAGAGAGAGAGAGAGAGAGAGAGAGAGAGCAGAGCTTTAGAGAGATAGAGGTAGAGAGAAATATATAGATATAAATTCTCTCTCTATATATATAGGGATATATAGACAGATATATATATCCCTATATATATATATATCTATATATATATATATATATATATATACAGAAATATATATATATATGAATAATATATATATATATATATATATATATATATCTATATATATATATATATATATATACATGAATATATATGTATATATATATGCATGTATACATATATATATCTATATATCTAGATATAGATATAGATATATATATATATATATATATATATATATATCTATATATATATATATATATATATATATATATATATATATATATATATATATATATATATATATATATATATGAATAATAATATCATTTAATTACACATGATGGTGATGGTAGCGCCACATCTTATTACCAATTCGATGCCCGCATAGTGAGGTCGACGATTTTGTTAATGCGGTATTTCACCGCTCGGAGACAATTCTACTGGGACAGGCTGTATTGTTATCGTAATTCATTGCATAGAGACATTGGTGTCAGATGCTATCAGATGATGTAGTGGCAATTAATTACAACACGTAGCACTTTCCATCGTGTTTGAGCATACTGATGTGAAAGCATGCATTCTCCATAGATTTTAACCGATATACACATAATTTTGTTACCCATTGTAAGCAGATTATCTTGATAAGATACGCATTGTGCTTGCGTTACCATTACAAACACTCTATATTTCTTTGTGATTACTCGATACGAATCACACTTACACTACACCTCTAGTAGTTAGTTTCAGTTGGGTTTGGCCAAACCCGTATTATTTCACAGATAACACATACATTAAATCTGCTCATCGTGTAAAAGATGCGTCCGTCGATGATTAAATGAGACATTTGGTTATCAACAGGACCTGAAGATATTCACAGTAACCCGTCCTTCACCACTGCTTCAGTCTTTATGCATTTTAGTTCTCGCTCCCATATGAGAGCAAATAAAATATTTCAACGTTTGCCTGCACAGTACACACAACCGTACCATGCACTTGCATTGAAGGCGTTTGCGAATCAAAACACAGAGTCATTATTGAATTTGGATTAAACTATTTAAATAGAATAGATTGCAAAATGCAGTACGAACATCAATGAATATATTAATATTTGGCACATTTATCACGGCTCATCAATTGTTACTGATTGCGTTGCATATAGGCGTGCTACTTCGTTTCCTAGTACTTTTACATAATAGTTTATGCGGCGCTTCTGATCAATTACACCCTTATGTGTGACGGATTAATTTCTTTATTGCGTACTGAGTCTTGAAATCATGCGTCTCATATACAGTGACATATGCATATGCCAATACACGAATATCTGTAGCTGCAACAATGAGTCAAATTTGGTGTCAGATGTGCGAGGGCGAGGAATCTCGTTAGGATGAGCTCTCGAGTGGAATCGCATTGGGCTTCTTGTGTTATATTCATTTTCCTTGAACAAAGGTTTGTTGAAGAATCACCTACCTTCTCGTCAATGGAACCGGGGTCTGTTCTTCGTTCATATCTTTACTGCCATTATAGATATAGCACTTACAATTGGTAATCAGTATCATTTTCCCCTAGCCGTTTCTTGAATAGTGATGACGGAAATTATGGGCTGCCTGACCGGCACAATTGTATTTATGCTGTTTGGCTGTAGAATATGTGCTTATTTTCCCCCTTACAGAATTGGAGATGCAAACATTATATGTTATATAAAAAATCCGCCAAAGTGCATCATCGTATGATGGATGTGTTTAACACTAACTGCAAGCTACACATTGTTGGTCTGAAATTTACAAAAGCCTCACATTCAACGGCGATTTGGTTATTAAGCATTATCAGAAATTTATAAAAGGAATGTGTTGTATTCAATCGCATGTGAGTGAAACCAGTTTCTTATAGCGTACGTACTGCTATGCATTCTTTCATCTTGCATTCGGCAGTATTTTTGAGAATCATTTACAGACCAATATTCGACTAGTACATAACAAAACAATGGTTTTCACGCGTCGGTGGAAACTTTTACGCCCGGCGAATATCGACTGATTGCAATGTTAGGGCTCTCTCTGCCCGCAATGAATGAAAGCAATAACGTAATTCTTCGTTTTGTGATAAGTTAATGTGTCACAGGGAGTTGTGATTTTTTGTCCCATTGATACCCGCACTGGCTTGGCTAGGATATTATTTTTCTGCGCATTTTTATTAATCTTCACAAATGCCAAGTTTAGTAGCAAAGTCTCTTGGAAGTGCGCAGATAAAAGGTTATAGGTAGAACATATCACAGTTGCAGTTTTGCAAATCATCCCTTTTGGCACTATATACCCGCATCTGAGGCCAAACTATGGCACTGTATGAGTCGTCCTAATCCAGCCAGGAAGTATGGCAAAACCAAGCAGCATTTCAGTAATAAAAACACGGATAATCGTACACATCATCTTAACTGAGCGAGTGTCATTTTTCTCAAATGGTACCATATTTTGCTATTGTTCTAATGCATGGTCTGCTCTAACCGCATTGTGTATGCTGATCCAAGTGGCGCTCACCAATTGCATGATGGACAATATACAAAAAGCGATGACAATGGATTGCGAATGATAGGTGAGCATATGTCCTCACAAATGAACATAGATGAGCTCCTGTTGAGAAGCTATATATATAAATGTCATTCATCAAAGATAGCGAGGATGTCATGCGATAGTGGCAACGCAATTACGTGCCATATTGGCACTCAGGAGCTGCCTGATTCCCGAACAAGGTTTCAATTATCCAACAAATCATAGCGGGATTCTCAATATATTGTCGTAGTGAAACATGTAGCGCCTATATAAAACGCTGTGTAATGACAACGTGACCTTCCTTCAATCACCAGTGCTCCATGCGCTCACTGTAATCAATCGTGCTGGTTTTCATTTATTCACTTGCAAGCAGGATACTACGGTCGAGGTCAATTGACTAATTAAACACCGTATAGCATTGGTAATAAACACCCGACACACTCACTTCCGACAGGTTATTGTCACTAGATGGACATCAACTAACTGCATGGATGTGTTACTGTTTCATATGAACTACTAATTTCTACCTGAAACGACTGTCAGTAATATGTTACAACAGTAACAATAATGTATGTTTCAGGTTTGACTTATTTGCTTCATCAAAAGAACGCTCGTGTGGCTGTACATTAATCAAAATGATACTACCCACACGCTTTTGTTTGGAAGCTGCGTTCCAGATTCAACAACACCGAACTCTTAGAATAGTGTGAGCATACGATTAAGGCCCAACTAGCTGAAACAACAGCACCTGTATTACTATGTTAATCAGCGACAACAAGCTGGCAGACAGCTATATATGTATATACAACATATACACAGTAAATATGATTCATTATGGCATGGGTCAGTTGGCTTCCCTTTTGACATAAGCACAATATATGAACTTCATGTAGTGCCAAATTTCACAAGTACAAGGCAAAACACACCATGCGGGATTTCCGCGGGTATTATTGGAGCTCATTTTGTGACGATATAGCGACAAATAGCCAGTATTCGCTTCATATTCATCTGGAATATACCTTGAGCAATAGAATGATAAGGATGCACTATTGAGCAAACGTGACCTTCCATACATGAGCGGTGAACGAGGTCCTTCAGTTTACAGTAAAAACATATTCAATAACAGCAAATGTTTCTGCTATGCAATCAGACTTTTATTATCACGCCAGTGGATCAAGTATCGATCTATGACTCCCAAAGGACGGTTGAAACTGGGTATCTTGAAACTGGGTTATGACGTAATGTAGGGCTTTTGTACAATATATAATCAATGAAACAGCTGTCGGTTGGACCCCTGCAGTCAGGCTCGCATATTACCTTGCGACTATGGACGCTAACGACGCCTTGAGAGAACGAATCATTGCTGGATGGGTTGATGAAGCATCTGGTTATTGGCGCAGTGGCTGTGAGTACGTTGAAGAGACTGTGACTGAACAAACGATATCGCCGAAGAAGAAGTAGGCGTGGTTATGTGATAGCAATTATAAGAGTCATGGATCTTTAAATTTCGTATCAATAGAATGTGGTTCAATAAAATTACAAACCGTTTTGAATGATTTCATGTGGGGATGCACTGAACACAGCAACCACACTGAATACAGCAACCACAATAAGTCAATATGGTCATATAGATGGATCATATATACTATCGATTTGTGCAATTTTTCCACGCTGCTCGCATCGCTAAAATGCTAACATTCTAGTAAACGCGATTTGATAGTGTAATTAACAATACGATAATGTTCTAATATTAAGCAATCATAATTACCAAATCAGGATATAAAACCATGTCGTTGTTAATTAGCATCGTTATGGTATCATCGCACTGGCAGTAGATGTCGTATTATTGTGGCTGTCACTGCCAGAAGCACCAATTTGTATTATATGCAATATAGACCTGATTGCTCATGATGTATTGCGTTCGATCTTGCTTATGACTAATCCTCACTTTATCCATGATAGACAAAAGACATCCGACCATTATTGGCAACACGCAAACCCAGAGGTATTGAGAAACTAATTGTGCTTTGTCGGTCATAAATCTTTTATAGTCTGATCCTGATTATATGCGGTAAGAGCTCGTGGTAATACATTGCCATCTAACTTTATGTTGCTAATGATAGACATATTACCTTACGTTGTGGTTGATGTAAAAATATTAAGTTTACAGAGGGACATAAGCTCGATTATCAAGATAAATACAGGTCAATAAATCAGCGGTAACTTGGTGAGCAATAGACAAGTAATTTATGTAAGCATTAGTAATTTTGTAATTGCTTTAACAAGAAATGCGTTCATCAACTAATTTTGTTCTCTTGGCTCATTCCCCGCATGGCATTTGCCACGTGGTATATAAATCCGACGATTAACGTAGTAAAACATCATCATCGTCTGCTTACATTCCAGAGGCATTGCGCAATAGGATTTATTAACGCTAATCCATCCTCTCAAGGGGCCAACACATCAATGTTACAAATCATCTTGTGTTCATTCAGAGGTGTTCCACTGCAGAGATGAAAGAACATACCAAATAAAATATGGTGTTATTCATTTTCAAAGCCAGTGACAAAACTATTAACCGCAAGGAAACGGAAAGGATGGTTAACAGTGAAGCAGCATGCGAAATGATAGTTAGTGTATGTATATTCGGATCAGCCAGTAGCTTACCCGAGTATTCTCCCTATTATAAAGATCAACAGTAGTGGCCGCAAAGTAATTTAGTTGGTCATAAGCCCGGTCAGGAGCTCATTGGTAATGTGTTGAACTTCTTTTCCAGTGCATTGTGGTAGAGGCGCGGACTTTTGACATAAAGTTTTGCGATCTGAATGAATAAGCGTCATTGCATTCAATTGTTCTGTAACATTCGTGCTCCCAAGAAGATATGATCACAACACGAGAGTTATTTCACGTGGCCGAAACAAATTAATGCCCCAACTTGACAACCGGTATAACGTCTGATAACTCATTATCTAAAAAATTCAAATTTCGTCGGTTGAAAACTGCACATTAAACCTTGCGTCGGGCTTCGCCATCATTTCTGCATGCTACCAATCTTACTAGATGCCGTCTTGCCATTAATCGATGATTTGATTTTAGTATAGCTTATGGCATTGAAAACACCAATCAAATGCTCTTGTTGGTATGGTGGCAAGTTATTTTTTCTCGCGTCTACATGTTCTGAAAAGTATAAATGTCCGCATAAGATGATGTTACTACATTCGTTGATATAACGGAGAATACTAATACAAAAAGACTAATCTGTCAAATGTAAGTTATGGGGCACTGCCCATCAGAACGTAATACACCTTGTTCTATGTTAAGTCATAAGCCAGTGTTCCCGTATAAGTAACGATGTGGCAGAACGGATAACACACATAAACAGACATAGAAAGGTTCATAATAGTAGAAAAAGAATCCTGTGACGAACTCATGACTGTTATGCACAGGAGACAAATAGTGCGTCACGCTACGGTCCGGTATATGCGAGCTAAGCTTGAGCTTTAGGGTACCTTAGGGTTGAGAGTGACGAGGCACTCAGCGATGCACTCTGGTATTCTCCACAATTGTCGTCTCACGGCTCACAATTTCGATTGAGACTAGCACATATACGATATAACATTGTTCTGCGTACTATTGGTGATTATCTAACTATTCAATAGTGCGGCGCTGTAAGATAAAGCGCGCGGGATCCATTAAGAATATAACACATTTATACAGGATTGGGTACTTAGTTAACCGCTTCGTGTGGCAAGCCAGTCTCATTCGTTTCCCTTAACAACCCACGTGATATTAAACCATGTGATTGGAACACCCACATATCGTGTTCAAAGAACTTGGCGAGCCAAAATGTTGGACCGCATGCATGGGTGTATTAAGAGCAGGATGACGCTGAGCCATGGAAAGCTCTGCGCATGCACTAGACAAGATTTGTTAGGCATGTTAATAGCCGTTGGGGATTATCCAGCCTGTACCAAGATGAAACCCTTCTCCTATCAATATTAGCTTCATAAAACTGACCAACGTTTGCAATGGAATGAGATGCATGCTTTCGTAAGGTTATTATTATTTATCTACTTTTCGTACACTTAGAAGAAACGGATTCGGCACATCATAAAGCGGTCTCAGTTTAATACTGCACATGAGCTCTATGGAAGGATGAACAGGATGTAGACGGAGAATAGATAGGGAAGGCTGTGTCAGGCGCGATGGCGTTACGTTAGAGTTAATATATTTGATTACTGCTAATGGTATTGGTGGCACGTGAGAATCAAAATATTGGAAAGCTTAAATATGGTTGCTTTAAAGATTAAGCATTTAACAGTATATCTGTTCATCGCCATTACCATTTAAAATCACACCTTTTCTTGGTGCATTGCACCTGCTCAGTCATTTGAATACTGTTTGATAGCAAATTTCCGTAATATATACTACATTGTTAACGGCGTAATTGTTTTGGGATTTAAGTTCCGCTGAAAACATGTTTCAGTTTCCAAATTATTGTTGTGCATTCGCACGATTTACATTGTCGGCAATGCATACTCATATCATCAGATGTAAGTGATGGCTGGTTATTATATTGTAACTATTTTAATATTCTGTCCACGCAAGCAAACTATTGGGGGAATAACTAGGTTATGGTATCCTGGTTTGCTGAAGATTGGGAAGTGTTTAGATATTACAATTGCAACAACGCTAAATAGCGATTATATGCCGAATTACTTAATGCGGAAAGTGATATTGCATCTAGGTAACTTATCGGTCAATGAAAATTGTATTCGAATTTCATTTTGCCCAGAAAATATGTATGCATGCATCAATTTTGCTAATTATCCCTAAAATAAATAGTCCTTCATTGATTGCATTAAAACATAATACATCAAATAATTTAGTAACAGACACTGGCTGAATAGGTATAATCTGTCAATGCTCATCGAAGTGCAAGAAATGTGTTGCTGGAAAAACACACTGATAATATGAGGTGCAAGGATGCCAAGTTAGGCACGCTGCTTATGCAAATGCAGATGGTTGTTTATTCATGAACGCATACCTATGGACAGTGTATGAATTATCCATGAAATCATTCACTGCAGGATAATTACAATTCTAGTAAAACTGCTCGTATGGATAACTTTGGCCAGCCACAAAAGTTTAACCGCGACATAATAAAGGAGTTTGAAAGAGCTAGGTTATGTCAAAGTTTGTCACTGGTAACATGTGGTTGTCACATTAATTATAACTGGCTTCCCTTGGTTATCACTTCCGACGGCCTAAATAAATATCTGATGATCCAAGTATAATCCGTGTTATGCCGATCATGGGTAAATACAATACCAAAGTTAGCGGAATTGAATTCATGGAGGCGTTTAGTGATAATCCGAACGGACCAGCTAACACAGTTAAGCACCTGTATGTTTAATGTATTCATTGATATAAGGTACTGCTATCTTTACTGAAAGCGCAGAGATTATGCTTGAACATTACTCGGAAACACCGGATGCTGCACCCCAACAAACACACAACAATCTGCCTTGTTGACATTGTGTCTAACTCAGCGTAATTGATAGAAGCGAGCCTTATAGCAATCGTTCCAATCGCTCTTTCTTTCCATAAGGTCGGTGTTATTGTTTGCAACGTCATGAAACCTGTTTTGGTTGCAATTGTTGTGGTTTCGATACTTCCAGTAGCAACATCAATGGAGGTCTAAGAAGGGGAATACTACACTTATTATGCACTTTGCTTTCACAAAGATTACTTGTGTAGAATCATCCACCGGAGGGTTCAAAATCAAAGGCAAATCATTCATATGATGTACAGGTTTTATTGTGTCACTCTCAACAACAGCGGGATATCATACTGTGGATTGACGAGGAAGGCTGTAATGCTTGAACATCACCCTTCAAATGCCATTGCCCATCTGGCACAAACCCATTGCCCAGGTCAGGCCACATGTCCGCCGCCACTGCATGATAGTATTGAGCCACAGTGGTTTATGCCATTGTATGATAAATAGGTCTGTATTTTTTATCAGTTGACGTGTATGGATAAATTCATTTTGTACAAATGCATAGACCATTGCATGTCATGATCTTCAACCTAAGTGTCCTCATATATGACTTTGCGCTTGTAGCTCAATCGACAATGCACTTAAGTGATACCAAAGCAATGCTGTACTGCTGATATACCATAACTACAATGCCAAGTCCCGGTATTTTTGTTGCTGTGATACTAAACATAACACACCTTTCATGGAATTGATGAATGTCTAGTAATCCTTAAATCCCACATAACGGTCAGTGTGTGCCATACTGAAACGAGTGCTAGGTTTTAGAGAGTGAGAAGGCCGGAGACATGTCAGGTGTTTGAATATTTAAACTGTCCAGCAGCATCCATCTATGTTTAACCGGAGGAAATGAGTATATGTTTTCCAACAGACTTTTGACCATTCTAACCACAGTGTGATTCAGAAGCACTTCTCGCGATTGCAAGCAACCAAACATTTTCCACCTACTAATTATCTCGCAGCCTTCTCTTTATTCGATGTGCGCCTCGTTAGATGAAGCATAACACTATCTACTACCATCTCTCTCATACCTGGTGATTGTTCTACGCTGCCACAGGCTGCCCCATAGATATGAAAACACGTATAAATATCCGTTCCTGACATAATATGTTGCAGTTTGGTTATCGAATTGCTGATATTCAGAAGTGTGACTCATGCTATGATTAGTGTCAGACATAATGGTATAAGGCTCCCAAATTGTAACGAAGGTATTTCTATTGTGGGTCAAGACTAACTGAGCGGCCAAACCTACGCAGTGGTAGTGACCAGCGTGTAGCGTATTACTCATTAACATGCCTGGCTTGATTCATGTTATGTATTCCAACTCATTCATATACCCTACTGGTGGATTGATTAGGTTACTACTGCACCTCATAGCAGCAAGGCAAATCTACTGGGACAAGCCTATATAGGAAACACCCAGTATTGCACTGAGACGTTTCGTAGGCTATTGAGTGAAGAAACGTTAATAAATTGAAAAGCATTGCACTATCAATGGTATTGCAGTATATCGTGTACACAAAAGTAGGAGTACAGTATGTAACAAAATCATATGTGGTTTATTTGTATTGGAACCTGGTTATTGGGCAGTTATGGGTTACAACTTTGCACGCTGTTGTGGTTAAATCTCAGCACTACATGGCACTACATGGCACGCGCGCTGTTGTGGTTAAATCTCAGCACTACATGGCACTACATGGCACGCGCGCTGTTGTGGTTAAATCTCAGCACTACATGGCACTAAATGGCATGCACGCTATTGTGGTTAAATCTCAGCACTACATGGCACTCACATGGCACTACATGGCACTGCATGGCACTGGCACATGACACTACATGGCACTACATGGCACTACATGGCACGCGCGATTGATCATTATCATTGCCTTGAAAAACCAAAAAGATAAAAATGTAAACAGCAAGGCAGCTTAACACACAGCGTAAAATATTGCTGTGTTTCCTTTGTAAATACAAACTCACGTGTGTGTACATCAAAGCACCTGCATATGCAAATAATAAGTAACCGACGACACGAACATATGTTATTACATATTGCCGTGACTGGGGCCGGTTTTCAGTTTGCGTAAGTATAGTGTTAAGTTACCGAATGAAATACTGCATTGGTAATGATTGACGTGATTCAAAAGCAACATTAAATCGCTTTCAGCGCAGTAAAACATTTTATTTGAAATTCGTCCGCTTGTACTTATAGGTTATAAGCTCCTTCGCGTTCCGTCTAGTCTCACACTTTATGCTAATGATCGAAATTTGCGTCGCGATTGATCAAATACGTGTAACTTGCGCTTACCAATCTATCACACAATTTAAATAGGCGCACGCTGCACAATGTTCTGAAGAGCCCATTATTGGATGACAAACTAAAATAACTCCTTCCCATGATATTCAATTTCTGCGTTCGATTATATAACAAAAGGTTCAAACAAATGCACTTACATATATCTAGACCATTGTCAGCATCTATAAGTTGAGTGTGTCTCCCAGGTGTTCGATTCAGTCGTGTGAAGAACCGGTCTAAGATTTACAATGTATAGATATCCAAACGAATTTTAGTGTTTTGATTCGGTTGATATGGCATAAACGCAACTAATGAACGACGGTGCTATTCATTACCTGGAGATGCAGTTGTCGTCGTGCTGTCGTTGTTGCATGTTAATGAATTGCAGGCAGCTATACCGTATATTTTTGGGAAAAGTATAGAATTTAAATGAATGCTCAAATGGAGCAGCGGTCATTGGTTTAGTTGTAAACACTCATTCTCCTTTGCCACTCTTAGATGCAGTGCACACTAGGTTACCGGTTATATAACATGTACTATTAGGAAAAGGATCGTGTTGCGGAAGGAAAAACGTTGTCTGCCTTGATTGACCCTTAAACACATCAATGTTTTTATGTTGCCTGCCTTTATGTGAGCGCGACATATTGATGAGTATTCATTCTTGCCGTCATGATATTAAGGTATTTGAAAGCATGTATTGTGTCAACGTAAATATTACTATTCGTGATACAGGCGTGGCTAGATGATGCAGTATTCACGTCCCCAAACCACATGAGGTGACATTTATGTCATGGCTCGTACTGTATTTTAACTATATATTTCTATTAAGCAAATTCATTTCACGGGATTAGAAATCATGGTATGTAATGCTCATTGGTAGTATTGTCACATAAAATGCTCTGGGAGGATTAAGGCCGCCCCATATATAAATCTCATATTAAATAATTACTGAGCACAGTTTCTAATGAGGCTACAGGCATTCGGCCAATTCGCCGTTTCAGGTTCAGCTTCATATGAGCTGGCTATCTATTTCGAGTCGACAGTGCTTCTTCTGTGGTACACTTTAATCAACATATATGTGTAGACCACGAGTAAATTCGAAGTATATACGCGGTTAACCAAGATGTATGAATACAGCAGCTGAAGGGTTATTATGTTTTATCCACTTTACCAACGTCAGACACAGGGATTGCCGAGCATCAATATATATCACAAGCAATGTAAAGCCTCTCACACTGACAGTGTTATTGCTTAGTACATTCATAAAGCAGAAAATCACAATAGCTAAGCTGTGGAATGTCCTTAATGGTCCCTCATCCACTATAGCGAATGATCGCTGCTATATCCTTGTTCTTACACAAACGGTTATTTAATTCCTCTGCTAACAAGTGCAAATGAAGAATAATGATCTTGCTGTAAAACGGACAGCATTATTAGGGCAAAAATATACGCCTGCAGAAAACGTTGATTTTAATGTGTATTAAACATAACTGTATCACACATGTACGACATCAGCACTAAGGTGGAGGTAATAGATGGATCAATCAATGTCATGGTACATGCATTAACTCATGATTTTCTATCTCAAGAATGTTAAAACGTCATTATGTAAAATACAGTACTCAATGTTCTGTTGAAATGCGAATAATCCAAACACAGATGCAAGAATTGCAATGCGTCCTTTGGAAGGTTGTCAGCTGGAACAGAACGCATAGGGAAGGGAGAGATTACATACCATGTTGGCAGATATCTGTTTACCCGATCATAACTCAGAACCCAGCTTACGGTCAATGTTAATTTAAATACAGGCTTACGTAACGTGATTTATCGCTCAATGCATATTGTTCACCCAAAATACTTACAACACATGATAACTTTAATGCTTTCCAAAAATAAAGCAATCAATATTGACGTATTCCTTATCCAAAGTTAGTGGATATGTATGATTGAAATGCACTAGCTTTTACGCCTTCTAAGCCTATTTCTGAGATAACAGGTGAATCACGACTTACAAATCAACATTAGTCAAGATACTACAGTTTAGTAAATCCATCAAAAGTATGCCCTGTAGATACGTCGAATCCTCTGCCTTACAAAGCAGTGATCAAAGTAAGATTAGCAGAATATTTATATATATATTTATATATATATATATATATATATATATATATATATATATATATATATATATATATATATATATATATATATGCATTTATAAACCCACATATATATAATTATATTTACAAATATATATATATATATATATATATATATATATAAATATATGTGTATATACATATATATATATATATATATATATAGATATATATATATATATATATCCATATATATATACATATTTTATACATATATATGAATACCGCCATATGCATATATATATATATATATATATATATATATATATATATATATATATATAGAGATATATATAATATATATATATCTATATATATTTATATCCAGATTTATATATTTTATATATATATATAAATATATATATATTTATGTATACAATATATATATATATATAATATATATATATATATATATATATATATATATATATATATATATATATATATATATATATATATATATATATATATATGTATATATATATATATGCAAGAGGGCAGTGCATATAATATTTATGATGTTGTCTTACTCTCAACAGAATATGGACGTGGATAACAAAGGGTAATATATTTATGAAGCAATGAGGGCCTCTACACCGGGGCAGGCTGATTGTGCTATTTCAACCGTTTTATTACTAAACTGGATTTAGGAGATGACTTAAGCTGACACAAACCAACTCGTCCATGTTTATATCTCCTGCAAAAAAGCTTCCTTAGCCACATAAATAGTGAAGTTTACGATTTGCAAAAAGACTGGCCATTATTTTTTGGTTGCTGCTAATTGTTTTCAGACAACAGGAGCCTGTTATTCTTGGCCATAGCGAGCAGGTCCCTGTCCTCCCTATCTGGCAGTGTTAGTGCAACAATTTGCTGACGGATAACAATGGTGTTGCTATAACAAGCTAAGCTTTACTAGTGCGAGGCAGCACCCTAGTTGATTAGCGATTATTCAATAGCTGTATATCTGATGCACTCATCCATTGTAATAACCTGGGCCACAGTGGTTAAATGGGTTAGCAACTAAATCTAAGACCAATTCATGGGCATACTCTATTATTGCCGCGACTATGCCAATTTTCCACTTGGCGCGGTCATATATAGTCCAAGAGAGTAGTTAAAGTAAAAAGTCAATGCTCTTCTCACAATATAGTATACGAATATGTTAATACCGACATTAAAGGAATAGTAGCGTACGTTTTATATACTTAGACTAATCGCATCATTTACCGTAAGTGCCCATGGTTTGGTGAAATGGATCCTGCACTGATTGTTGCCCAACAGAAAGTATGATGAGTGTACATTGGTACATTTGTACAAGTATTTAGAAATATTTTCAGTCCATGCAAACCAACCGAACAATATCATCATTGTTTGTTTGTACGTCGACATTTAATCAAAAATGCACTAAGCGCTAATATCCAACTGTTGCAGATATTGTACACATTGTGCTAGTACACTGCTCCACAGCAACGCAAAGAGTATCTGGGGTGATTGGTCAAAGATGTATAAAACGATAATACAGTAATATTTCAGTAAAGTATGCGATATTGCATATCAATGGTAGGCTTTCCTTCCAGAATAAAAGTCGTTATCCGCATTTGCCGTTGCTTGACGTTTGTCTATAATTACACACAAATAGGAAAGGCCTCGGGTTTTGATGAACCCACAACGTCTGCTTTAATTATTTGACCGACCACATTTGCGGCACAAACGATTGACCTGTGTGTGTGTTTGATGTGCACTATGAAATGTTTCACGGCTTAATAACAACCTAGCTCGAT
Source organism: Urechis unicinctus (assembly GCA_034190875.2). Classification (NCBI taxonomy): domain Eukaryota; kingdom Metazoa; phylum Annelida; class Polychaeta; order Xenopneusta; family Urechidae; genus Urechis; species Urechis unicinctus. The sequence goes on from CM067353.1 coordinate 85,595,859, forward strand.
TCCTAGAGGAGGTTCTGTGAACGTTTTAGGTCAATGGACTACACTTGACGTATTCATAGTACCACACAAGCTGGAGAAACATGTCCTGCTAACGGCAATTATTACGCATTAACTCGCAACATAAACAAGTTTTGACGCAAAGTAAAACGATTGAAACGCACCCACGAATGCCTTTCTGATAAACGTACTAGTTCAGATAAACAGCTTATCACAACGGTTATTTTAGCCAAATGATAATGTTAAGCTAACGAATGACGGTATTAAGTTGTTAATCGCACATGAAACATGTGCATGGTTGCGTGCATCAGTATGACGTACATAATCAATCCATTAGTTTGAACGAGACATTACTAAGTCGGGAACATTTATTAGCATTTGAAGCAGATTACAATGGTAACAGAATTCGCATGCAGCTATGCTAAACTGCGTCATAAATTTCGCATAGCTTGAGCTGGATGCAGTAAAACCTTAGAAGTGGGCTTACTTAGTAACAATGATAGCCTGACCGCGGGATTTTGCTGAATCATCAGATCATCAGGAATCTAAACGTCAGATATATGCGCGAAATGGTAGGAGATGGTGGCTTTGACAGCTTTTTAATTTATGACCAGTCAGTAACTCAGCATAGAAATACTGCTTCATTTCAATACTTTTGCACTTTTTGTTATGCACAAGGTATTCCGTAGAAATAACCCTGTGTATTGCGTCGTATATAATTATGGCGTAATGGTCGAATAATGATGATAGAAAGCTAAGCAGATCCCTATATCTTGGCTGATCACGACGGATGACACGAAACCTACTCCGTAGCGTGTGTTGGGAAGTAGCTGCTTGTGTTGTATGATTACAGACAGCGTACGTTATAATACAGTGACATCAAGTGTTATGAGTACAGATTGAATCATTAAGGATAAGCAATTTTGTGCGCGGACATCGATCTCACGCACACCGCATATTTGTCCTAACAGTCCTGCTCTAACAGCAGATCGCTTATAACGATATGATACCAACTGCAAGGTGTCCGGTATGGAAACACATTCTCGCAACACATGTAAAACACATATGTGCACACACAGACCTACATCAACACACACCCAATCGCGTACACACACAAAGCAGACAAACAAACGCACACCAATGCTACCAATGCAAAGCTACTACTTCATTTGTTCAGACAGCTACCAGTTTTGCTACAGATATTATGAAATTCGGTCAGTATGTAAATCTAACTTCCGCAAATTTGTTTCGCCAAGCCGTGCCTTCCAGCCATCATGGCTATATCAGTTCTGCTCGTGATAGCGGTTTTTGCAAATTACCTTCTAGTTCTTATTGCGTTCCACAAAAACCCATAACCGAGAACCACTACCAATATATTCATTCTAAATTTAATGCGATATTTTCGGGTTTATATTTCGTCTTTATTACTAAGCAGAATGGGTATTGCGGTTTTCGCCGGTTTCCTAATATGCTTGTTAAGTAAAGCGACCTCTGTGTTAACTCTTACAATGGCCTTTCTTGCTGTCTTAACCCATAGTGTTCAGAAATATATTGCGCACTCGATGAAGTATAATTTACTGTTAAGCAACGAGTTGTGGTCACGTGTGACGACCGTCGACCTGATATATTTGGTCACCAGCTGCGTCACTTAGTGGGCATTACCTGAAGTATGTTATATTGACTAGATGTTGACTTTGCCAATCTCGTAGGTTTCAAATCGGTTTTGGACCTCTCTCTTTTATATTGATAATATAAGGATGTGTAGGTAAATGTAATTTATATTTCCATACATTGTAGCTAATTGGTGCAATTATCGACAAATAAGGGATATTCTTTGTTATCAGATATCATAACAATGCCTGTAAGCACCTAAGTAGCTTGCAAAAACTGTCATCGCGCACATATAGCACCCCCGTGATGTCGACGACACAATTCTTTGAAAACACTGGTAGATAGTGTAAATACGGTATTTTGGTGCAGACTGTGTGACTAAATACGGGCCAAATTATGAGAGTAAATACACCTCGGTATAAATAGATGTATATCTATCTTCATATGTAGTCCTTTATATATATATATATATATATATATATATATATATATATATATATATATATATATATATATATATATATATAGACATATATATATATATATATATATATATATATATATATATATATATATATATATATATATATAAATATATATATATATAAATATAGATATACAGTATATATATAAAAATATATTATATATATATGTATGTATGGATATATATATATATATATATATATATTTTTATATATATATCCTCTCTATAAATATATATATACATTATATAGATATATTTATATTTATATGCACATATTTTTACATACAAATATGTGCCTGCATTAATATATTATTTTTTATATATATGCTGATATCAATATATATATGAATATATATTTTTATATATTATTATCAATACAGTTATATATATATTTCTATACATCTATATGCATAAGAATATATATGTATATATATATATATATATATATATATATATATATATAAATATATATATATGTAAATATATTTATACTTACATCTTTATATATGTATATATATATTGATATATATATACATATATATATTATATATATATCTACCATCATGCATACATACATGCATAAATATTTATATATTTTTTGCATACATACATAACTATCTATATACATATGCATGTACATATATATACATATACCTTTATTTGCGCATATCAGTATATATATATACATGTACATATTTACATATATACATATAGATATGCATATATATACACATATATATATATATATATATATATATATATATATATATATATGTATATCTACATTGATGTATGCATATGTATAATTATCAATAAATACATACTATTTACATATTTATATATATACTTATGTTAATATATATATGCATACATACATTTACATATGTAGGTGGCGCTGCACCGCGGCGACACGCAGTCTAGTGTGTACTCGTGTTTTTCTGTCATTTTCCTCGTGTTTTGGCCTATGTTGGGCTTGTGTTTTTAGTGCAGTGTGTGAATAAGATCATCTACAACATCTTTGAATCAAAGGATATATCTGAATCTGTTGGACTTTATCATCAGCTGCCCAGGAAGGGACATTGTGTTTTTCCCGCTGCTCAACTACGCGCCTCGCTTCTCGGAAAGCCACGTGCTTTGCCTGGTCCTGTTTCCAGTGTCTTTCGCACTCTTCGACCTTGGAAACTACATCAACGTCACCAAACGACCAGCCGTATTTCTGACCACCACATCATTATGTAACGTGAGTTGCCGATCATGTGACGACCGTGTTCATATAAAGCATATGCTGTCCTACACCAGGAAGGAACTTCGCGATATCTGCGGGTCACTGCTTCTTCATCACAGCACCCGTCTTCCAGCGCCATCTGGAATTTTCCTGCCAAAACACGGGCCTAGCAGGGGCTGGGACACGAGGAGAGTGACAGAGAGACACGAGTCAATTGTAGACTGTAAAGCAAATTCCCGAATAGGGCTAATAAATTATATTATCTTATCTTATATTTATTGAAATAGATGTATTTATATATGAATATATATGTATATATATATATATATATATATATATATATATATATATATATATATATATATATATATATATATATATGTATGTATGTATGCATATATTTATATAAAGATATGTATCATATCAATATATATATATATATCTATCTGTTGATGTATCAATATATTTATATATGTATATATATAAAAAATATATATGTATGTGTCTATTTATATATATATATTCTCTTATTTACATTAATATTTGTTAATAATATATGAATATTTATGTATATTATCATTATTAATATGTTCATTAATACATGTTTATATCAGGGTGGTCATGTTTTGTTCGAAAATGATAATCAAGTATGCTATCAAATATGAATGTACTGTTGATAGTAACAGTGTGCCGTGAACAATAATATTTTATCATGAATGGTAAAAAGCGTTTCACGCTAGTAAGAGACTGCCGGACAATCCATATAGATAAATGCGTGACTGTCGATACAATTAATTATTAGGTAGGTTGTTATTGACTTCTACAATCCACTTCGGGAAAGCAATATCTAGCCCTGATTAGACGGCTACGCTTCTTTAATGCATAGGGCTTGATATATCATTGTTTTATTGGTTGATAATTCCAATATGCTATTCATGAACGTAGAACCAACAGGGACATAGCGCTGTTTAAGTAGATTCTGCCGTTGTATTCGCATACACAAACAGATTCGGTTAAGTAATTGTGGACTGGATGACTGTCTGTAGTCTCAACAAATAGACTCGGTGGAGTAATTGCGGTCTAGATTGGCACGCTTCTAGATTCAACAAGTTGATTCGTTGTAGTAATTGTATACTGGATGACTGTGTCTGTATAATCATCGAATTGAGTCGGTTGGGCTTCTGTATACCGGAGGACTTTGCCTTCGACGCTACGCAGAATTTGTATGCAGACCACGCCTGTGCACCAAACTAATAGCCTCATTTATGTAATTACGGGATTACATGCTTCATGACTGCGCAAATTCAGGGCAAGCATAATTTACGTATGTCATCGCTTACATGACAGCACGCTTTTCATATCAATTACTTGTTTATAAGGGTGTACACTTTAATTCGCGCAAAGCCTTAAACGTATGATTTGCCATGTGCCACCATAACCAAATATTGGATATGATTTGGTGACTGATTATCCAAAAGCATAAACATTCATATAAAATTAACATTTATGCATCAGCAATATTCAGAGACTAAGACAGTCACATCGTAGTTATTGAGAGTTATTGTGCAGCTATTGTAACGCGCATCATTACTGCCCAATTCACTGTTTAGAATACTGATATTTACTCCTGTACCTATCAGGTGATCGATACCCCTGCTCAAAACCTGTCAATCAATCGTCTCGTCATGGAAGCGTTGTTTCCTTTGCTAGTATGAGTATAAAACCGGGTGTCATAAGAGAAAAATACACCCACGCCATGTAATCAGCAGCCTTCTGAATGTCCTGAGTTCACGTATCATATCATTCTCAAACTCGTCTGTCGCTTAACATGTTAAATGATTTGTGACCAATGTATATTGATCTACCCATTGAATCTCTGATTGAATAAATGATTAAGTAGCTGTTAGGTGCACCCATAATATTCATAATTTCGTTGTATAGGTCTGTCGCAGCACAATTACTTCGCTCTGGCTGGAAAAGTGGTTTATTTCATACAAAAGGCCTTGGTGTTTGACGTGCACCTTCAACTAAATGAAAAAGGAAATCATTCCCACAGAACACAAGGGAGGCAACTTTTGTCTAACATTTTAGAGAGCTTCAAAATATGCCCTATCATATGAATCAGAGCGGCATATGCCAGAGGCAGCACAATTGGATTTTTCCCTACTGTACAAACCATTAACAAATTAGTTGATGTGTTCATCAGTTTTTACCTTGCACGAAATTGCTAGATTATGTCCGAATGTTTAGATGCGTTTGTGTAATGTACTGGAGGTAAGGAAGTAGTAACCAAAACCATGAGTAGTGGAACATTTTCATCGTAAACTTGATATTCGTCCCTGCATTTTCCCACGTCTAAGATTATATCTGTAGTATATTGCCATTGTACATTCCATTGTTCTCAAATGATGTTTCGTTTTTGATTATGTTAGAATGTGGTTAAGCGATAACCGTTCGGAAAAAAGAATGAAGAGCATGGCAGATATATTTTCACCTTCAAAAGCTATTCAACATAAATTCAGAATGAGCGATTTAAAGAAATAGTCTATTTACGTTGAATGTAACTGTAAGTCAACAATACAAACAATTCCATTATGACAGTTTACAATATTGCGTCACACAATACACAATTGAAATATAACAATAACATTAACATAGGGAAATTGATGTGTATGCAGCTAATAGCCATTCCAAGCATTAATTCTGATAATTCAATCAATTACGTCATATGTTGTGTTAGCTTGAACTGATTTGGCATCTATAGCATTGGTAATGCAGCCGTATTGTGAGACCCGTTATTCAGGTTTAGTTTGGAAAAAGTTTTACACCGTCGGTGTTATTTTGGCGTGTAATATTTTCTTCCGTTCCTCGTGACTCAGATTGTTTTGCCATTCGTTGGCTAGATAATTTCCGCTTGCAATGATCTGATGTTTTGTGCCGCTTTGCATGGTGTCGCTTTGCTATAAGACCTCAGCCATCGGCAATAATGCTCAGCTATGTTGGTTCCAGTACTATTTGATGTTATATTGATGCGTGTGTATAACTTGCATGATAGGACGACTACTTATAATATACGTTTGACTGAAAACACTTCGACCATTACTTACGGCCATGCCGCATATACTCACGGAATGTTCCAATTTGTACTTATCTCATTACCACATGAAATCCATAATTTACGTACGCGCGGATATGTTGTCATAAGTTAGGGACGTTTTGGCTCAGCATTATTTAAATTGTAGTGGTACAGAAAGTGATGTGACTTTGTGAAGATGTATTCGGATTATCAAACATGGGCAACAGAGCCTAAAGTCTCACGAGGACTGTCCCGTAAACAATGGCTCAAGCAGAACAAAAGCAAACTGCTTGCAACTACTATACTCTTGCATAAACTGACTTTATAGCACGAACCACAGACCTGCTGGTTTGGTGCCAACATTTGTCAAATCACAATCAACTTCATGCCAACAGATGCGGGAAAAATTTTCAGTTTTCCGATATGTTCTCACCACAGGCCAGTGATAGTATTTTCTTTTACAAAGCAGCGTGCCATAGCATATCCACTTGAGTATTCTAATCCATTCAAGCATGTTGCGACGGAAGTGTTATGCAGCAAAAACGGCTGCAATACAAATGCAAGTATCATGCCCCAACATGGCACTAAGGCGAATAGAACGGCGGGTAATTGCGATACCAACACCTGTTTATACAAGCCGCGTATAGCAATAAACATGACCAGGAAGTCATACCATGCACAGTATTTGCGCTATATTGTAATTGTAAGCTTTCCCGCTGGTAATCAAAGCATCAAAGATAAGTATTCAAACATTATCCATACATTGAAATATTGTAAACTTTGGTTTGTTGATTAGCCATCCGAACAATTGATAGGGATCAGTCGCATTAATTGCACCTAGTGATCCAGAATATCGTCCCAAGGCTGCTGTTTTCCCCAGCTATTTTTAACTGCGCAAGTTTAATCAAAATCTGTTGAGCGAAATATTTCTTTGTGAAGACAATAAGCTACACTTTCTGTGCTGAAACCCAATCCCAAGTCTTGATGGTGTGCGTTGGTCTATTCAGCGCATCACTCGAGTTTTCCGTTATCTCTGATAAGCTTGACTCTCCGTTACAAGACAATTATAATACTTGGGATAGTTTATTTCTCATCAAGTCGTCGGAAAGTGGCACCAATTAATGGACGTTATCTTAGTCTCCCATCTTGTTTTAAGGAGACACTCCATTAGCACCAGCTAAATATGGGTTCTTTCCTGGTAGGAGGTTCATCATAGCAGAATAATTACACGGTGATGCCGTATAACTTATTTGTTGATATCACATGCTTCACTAATGCGACCTCTACGACGGATTTCGCTCTGACCTAACTCGTATACCGACACTATCGACCATCATAATACATAATACTTAATCTATGGCAAAGTTGTCAAGAACCGGATAGAATGCCATATCGTATTGACTAAATCAAACCAAGCAAAAACGCTTTGACATTGCAGCACAAATGGCCATACTATAACAGCAGCTTTTAGTGGATAGCACTAATTTGGAGTAATTGGGTCACAATTAATAAACTAGATTCTGGCCGGAAACTCGCTAGTATAGTAGCCGTAATGCTTTTAGGATAACAAATGCTGTACTGAAAGCGACAGATTCGATGGCACTGTAACACAAATATAAAACACGAAGGAAATCCCTCAATGCATGGCCTCGACCCAGATAGACACTTTATATGCAGAGAGTAGTCTTAATCCTGGTGTAACATATACCTAGTGTGCAAACGCTTGCTTGCGGACTTATATCATTTTACCACTTACAGTCGACGTATAATACAGGTTATGTTATTGCTGTCAAATATGATATGGTGCTCTGCTGCAGGCTTTTTGTCTCTGGTTAATACGTTCATGCTTTTACAAATCACTATTAGCCCCTCGTTTTGCCTCTGCTAGTTAAGATCAACACTTGTTTATTGCTGCCTTTTCAGCAGCGCTTTTGGTTAAATAAGCCGAAATGGTCGTTAGATTCGTTTACTGACGTCTGAATGACTTGCGGTTGAGCATATAACGGCAGCCATACATTTGTGAATATAGATGACCAACTCCCTTACCCAGCCCCCTTTAGATAATGTTAACCTATAACAGACAAATCATGCGTTAACATAAGTTGTTTCTCACTAAATCAGAATTTTACTACCGCCGATATCGTATGCTTAGTCGTTACGATGCCAAGTATGGGTTCAATAAATGCACGCATACACCTAGTTACCAAAGATGTAACTGTTATTTTTTGTGAGTGTGTGATAATGATTCATTGTTTTCTCTTCAACAAAGGATTCTCAAGGTTGTGAAAGAAGGCCGATGATAATCTCAGACCATGTGCATCAATGCGTCAATCATTCATATTTTATTCATCGTCATATTCCGATATATGATGCTGTCATTCGGTTCATCGGATTACCATCAATAAGAACGCCTGTAGTGCCATAAGTGCCTTAGCATTGGCAATGTGCACTGTCTCATCTGAATTGTTTTTATCATACTTACTCCTTTTATGTTGCAGCAATTATCTGAATCAACATAAATGCCCTACATAGACATCGGTGTATCAAAGATATAACGCTAACATCACCATTAAAGGTGGGAATAATAAAATATTTTCTCGCAATGAAGCAGTAACCAAAGCCATGAGTAGTGAAGCTTTTTCATTGTTACCTTGATATTCGTCCCTGATTTTTTTCGCGTCTAAGATTATATTTGTAGTTTATCGCCATTGTACATTCCATTGTTCTCAAATGATGTTAAGCGTTAACCGATCTGTAAAAAAGAATTAAGAGTATGGCATATATATGTTCACCTTCAAAATCAGAATTTAAAGACATTGTCTACTTACGTTGAATGTAACAGTAAGGCAACAATAAAAACAATTACATTATGACAGTTTGCAATACTGCGTCACACAATTTACAATTGAAATATATAAATATCATTAAAACAGGGAAATCGATGCGTATGCAGCCAATAGCCATTCCAAGCGTGAATTCTGTTTATTATTCAATCGATTACTTCATATGTTGCGTTAGCTTGAACTGATTTGGCATCAGTAGCATTGGTAATGCAATCGTAATGTAAGACCCGTTAATCGGATTCTGTTTGGAAAGTTTTTTACACAGTCGGTGTTATTTTGGCGTGTAATATTTTCTTCCGCCCGTCGTAGCTCAGATTGCTTTGCCATTCGTTGGCTGGAGAATTTGCACGTGCAATGATCTGATGTTTTGCGCCGTTTTGCCTGGTGCCGCTTTGTTGCACGTCCTCAGCCATCGGCTATAATGCTCAGTTTAAGTTGGTTCCAGTTCTATTTCATGTTTTATTGAAGCGTGTGTGTAACTTGCATGGTAGGACGACTACTTATAGGATACGTTTGGCACTGCGACCGACACCTAATGGCCATGCCGCATATACTCACGGAATGTTCCAATTTGTACATATCTTATTACCGCTTGAAATCCATAATTAACGTACGCGCGGATACTCGGCATTAATTCAATTGTAGTGGTACAGAAAGTGATGTGACTTTGTGAAGATGTTGTACGCAATGTTGTTGCTTTAGTTGTATATGTATGTTAGTGGATCATTCTTTATATTTATTAAATTAAAGGAGCAAATATCAAGGTTGTCTTCACTGGTTATTCCGTTGTACGTCAAATGTTTATCCTTGAAGTTCGACGGTTCAAAGATAAGATTTGTTTTTATGTTTTAACCTGGCCTTGCGCATAATAAATCTGTTTACCACACATTATATGTCATATATTCTCGACCTACTGCCATGATTGACATATCTATCAAGCTAACAGTGCATTATGAAAGGCACTATGAGGCTTTCAGCAGTATGTTTAATGCATCCTATGCGACAATATTTTTGGTCTTTCGGTGTTAAATTTCTTTCAAGTGTTTCATTTTTAAATAACATCATGGCACCATTGACACAACAAATCACCATATAAAGTGCACATTAATCATATTCAGAGTACACTGCGTATCAATGTAGTTGCTTTAGCAACGGAAGCAATTTGCAAAGCATATATGTTTACTGCTAGCTTGCATCAGTTAATGTCCTGATATCTACTGTTACAATTCATGCAGTGGTGTGACTGCAAATGACGTAAGCTTAATTTTTCATGAGAGCGATGACCCTCCAATATTTATTCGAACGTTTTGACTCTATACTAGCCACGCAATCTGGTATATTCATTCCCAATAATCAAAGACAATTCTGTTTACCGCGGTCGAACTCCCGCTCTACCTCCTACAGTAAAATGAAACAATTTGTTTAAGACATCCTATTCTGCATAATTATGAAACAACAAACAAAGAATGCATCACAACGCATGATACACAGTAAACACGTGGTTTTCAAAATTTGTCGGTTTTCAGCTTTAACTGTTATTGCTTTCTCTATCAGGCCATGGTATTATATAACTATTTATTGCTTGTGTGGTACCATCATTTAAAGTGCCTATGACACCAAATTTCCATGATAATCTTTATGAAACCGAATGAAAGACAAAGTTGCAATTACTCTGTTTTTGTCGTTCATTTTCCGAACAAGTCACCCGAACCTAACGTAAATTGAATTATAAAGTCGATTTTTCGGCACCCACCGCCATTTTCCAAATTTTTGGCCCAGCACCCCGTGACGTCGCTTAGAGAACTCGTCACTGACAGGTCCGCAGTTTTCACCGTAAACAACAGCGAATGTTGAAGTTTCGGAGAGCTATGTATTTCAGTTGGACGATGTAATTTTGGGTTGAAGAGCCTCAAATGTTTGAGAATTCAAATCCAGAGGATGTAGCTGGTATTGTGCCGTACAGATTCGAAACATATCTGTCCGAAAACAGCGCCAGCGAATCTGACAGTGACTGGACTAATTATCGTGTTCCGAGGAGCGGTAATCCGGACATCAACCGTCTTCAAAACATTGACTGGTGAGTCCCATTGGAATTATAATCACTGCACAAAACTTTTCCTTTGATTTTATATTATAAATGAAGAATACCTTTTTCGTTTGATACCGTTTTCGTTTTTCTTGGTGATATTCAATGTGATTTTATTCGCCAACGAACATGGCGAAAAATATTTTTTCTGTTGTCATGCTTAAAATACATTTTTTTTTTTAAATTTATGTCATCCCGATAAAACTATCAAACCTGCTTGGTGGAACATTTACACATGTAATACAACCCTTTTTCATTGACCACCCTAATCTTAGTCTTAGACAGAGTCTGACAAGTATTTGATAGGTTTTTGAAACCCTGGTTTTAGTTCCAATGTGGAGGCTGCTCAACCATGCCAACTGTCAGTGAAAATATCTGCTGTGTGGAACGGGAGCAAGTGATGGTTGAAATAGAAAATTGACCAGAAATCAAATGTGTGACACAGCATCCAAATTTTAATGCTGTGTGTCTCAATGAAGATGTGTTGGAGATACCAAATTATAAATTTATGTTCAAAAAACTTCCCCAAACTACATGGTCATTTTTACTCAAATGAATGAAGTTTTCAATTCAGACTGAATTAGCAATACAGTTTATACCAGGATAACATTATTTTTGTGACTCAATCATCAAATCTATGTTTGGGTTAAAATATAATATTTATTCAGCACTGTCATGAAATTAAAAAAGCTGGTTTAGTCCACTTTGTTTTTGTTTATGGATCCCCTCTCAGGTGAAACTTGTCCCATAGAACTAAAATGCCTGATAATCAGAGCAAAGTTCTTGTTTATAGAACAAAATTATGGAAAAAGTAAACATCTAAGAGATTTTGGATACTATGTTGCATTATTGTATTAGAAGATAAGCTTAGTTTAAATAATTCTGCTGATGCTTTCAAAAGGAATGGATTTCTAAATATATATTTACACACCACTTATTTTCACTGCTTGCTTTGGTTGGAGGTGGGGGGCGGTGTCATTATCTAGCTGGGTAAACCATACATTTTTTTATAAATTGCAACATGTCAGATTACCTTTTGGTGCTCCCTTTTCTCCACTGCCTTAAACTTTCTGACTGGTGTCGAATCCGTGCAACCTCTCATGAATATGGTAGGAACAGCAGCTGGAAGAATATTCCGGGAACATTTGTTCCCAAATCCGAGAGCTTCTCTCACTGCAAGTGCCTGGTCAAAACATTCAGGTCCAAAATGCTCGCTACACAAAAACGAGTGGGTTGTCGGACCCGGCTAATCTGCCCTTGCACGCCGCACTTGTGATATCCATTGCTTACGCAACTTCTCCTCCCGAGGAAAACTGAATAATCGAACGCTTCCCGAAGAAATGTTCGAACAATTCGCGGCCACGCAGCGTTTTGGCATGACTGATCTGGACTAAACAAGATACAAATTCACGGTTGACACATGGTTTCTATGGAAGCTGACTTGGGCTGCAGAAACTGGGTTCTCGTATCTGCGGCATTTCCGGTTGACCTTGGCTCACGCACGAAATTCCGCTTTGCTCCAAAGAACGTTTAATATCTCTTTTATTCATCGGGGGCCAAAAACTCCGACACCGTTCGATCTACATCAATTTGTTCAGTTTATACTCAAAAATCATATTTTAGGTGTCATAGGCACTTTAAAGGTAAATACGGAAAATCACGCGTCAATTGATGGCGCACTTAGTGAATGATTGTGCCGAAATTTATATGTGCACTTAATTTCACATTGTTTGCAGAGCGACGTGTCCATGAAGTGTCACTACTGGATATTAATTCCTCTCAGTACCGGTACAAATGGTTGCTATTCGACAGAACAAGGGTCTCATCGGTGCAATGTTTCAGTTTTACAATGCATACAATTTAAAATCAAAATTAAAATTTCAGCTGCCCATTGAACGTATAGTTTATACAATACTGGTACAATTACGTCTGTTGAGTGCATATATGGGTGGTTGCGTTTGAGTGCGTGTATAAAGAATATGGTTGCATACTGAACGTGTATTCCAACAGTAATGCATCTGTTTTGCTGATTGAGGTCATAGCAATCCCTTCGCTTTCGAATAAAAATGCCGAACTGTCATTGAGCGGTTGGGACGAGAAAAGAAGTTTGAATATGTCGATTAATCCTAGTTTGATTTGGCAGCTATCACTTCAAAAATTTACATTGGCTTTTCCTCAGATCGCTAACCCCCCATAGCTTATGCTACCTAACATTATAACTTAGATAACTATATGGATGTCCACATAATTATATGGGTGTGAACGCATTGCATAAGTCATGACGCAATATTTGAATGACAATCATTTTGTCAACAAAAGGTCATTTGAATCGAGGTTATCCGCTTGTGTAATGCCTGGCATGGACATGTGTATCGTGTCATGCGTAAATGTCACTTTCCAAGGATTGCTATGGTGCCCAGTTGGTCAAATCATAACATAACATATAATGCATTTGTATTGCGCCTGTTTCCAGGAAATATTCCTGCTCAAAGGCGCATAAGCAGGCAGTTAATTATTATAGCACTGACTAAAAAGATTCAAGCGACTGCAGTCACAAATACAGATCCCCTGCGACATGCAATGAGTCGCATACGGGCATCTGATACATTATTGCTTGATGAAGTTGAATATGTGGCGTGAAGAACCAAAAGCTGAATCTCTAATATGTATTGATTGTGGTACGTGCCTCGTTGTCAATGCGCAGTTGCGGGGCCAATGCCTCTTCTATTTCAATTACCTTGGTCTTTGAGTTATTGTCAACCTGTCATATATAACAAAGAGGTCTGCACTTTACTTGTGCTGCTAAGTGGCATATGTGTGCGTTCGGCACTATTGGAATGCTTATGCTTAATTTATATAAACATTAATGGTAAAGCAGATTATATTTTGTATCCGATTGGGATTATGTTAGTTTGTGATCGTGCCTGTCAATTAAATGTTGTGCTCTCTTTTACATTGAAAGGGCGATTATAAAACGCAGGTGAACCGTCCTACCTGAATTAGCATTGCTATCATCATAGCTTGCCTAATGTAGGTTGTCTGGCCGTGGTTTCTTTATAAACATAGGTGTTACCTCCGCAGGCTGTGAGATGATTAAGGAGTATGGCAACAGTAATGGCTTTTTCGAAGCGTTAAGGTAATTGTGCTGATGTCATTTTCTTGTCTGTTACTAGGTATGGAGTAAAAGTTAAATATCAGCATGCAAGCTGAATAACAACATGTCACTGACGTAAGCAATGCGCAACAATAGTGCCCGGTTCCCGAGCACTGATCGGGTAGAGCGATATCTACCGACACAGCATGCAACGGCTCACTGCGGCTGTTACGCCATTTCCACATTCACATCATTGTCTTTACATACGACATAGTGCAGTGTAAAGTGTATTTCTAATGCTCCATAAAGATTTTGTTAGCAACGATAAAGTCAGAAACAAACATCACAATATATAGAATTGAACTGAATATGGCGCTGCTTTAAGGGATTTAACTAAATGAGACTAAACATTTGTAAGATGAAAACATACGAATTAACGTAAACGCTTTGTCATTTACTAATCCCTTCATCTCCTTTACCCTAGGGCTCATGCGATATAATGTTATACGTGATGTAGTTACTTACGTCGTATCGTAAATAAACATTCATATCAATATAGGAGTGCTGCTCCGACCATAAATTGACAATAGACTTTTGGAGTAAATATCTTTCTTATATGCTTTTAGATGGAAGCTATAGAGCATTCGTTGCTGTAAGAAAAAGATCAACTACAGTTTTACCCGCATTTTTAATGGGATAAGCTATGCGATGATCAGATCGAGAACATTACATT
>CM067353.1:85616007-85686007 GCA_034190875.2 Urechis unicinctus
ATGTGGTTGTCTGTGTCTTGTGCACACATTTATTGACTGATAATTCAATTTCATCATCCCCCTGTATGTAGAGAATCGCAGGGAATTACTATATGGAATAATGACATAAGCTTTTATAATCATCAAAGTAATTGTATGGAGAAACTCTCAATATAAGCTAACATTTTAGTCAGAGACATGAATTTACAGTGGCACAAAATAACCTGTATAACACGCTTGTGATCATTGGGTAGGTATTAAGCATATGCTCACCACTCAACACAAGACATTGCACAATAGCAGAGGATGAGTTAATAAAGAGACGTCCATTTATATCTACCACTTGATTTTGCATATACACTGGCAACTGTATTCATAAAGGAGCACTGGTCTGACTAAAATGTGTAGTTTAATGGTAGTTGGTTGCCCGTGTGCAATCATTGATTCAGTTGCAGAGTGGAAAAAAAACCTCGCTCCGGGTCGTCCGTAATAAGATGTTTTTATCGTCCGTTATCGTTGTAGTATTTAACATCGGCGCATAATAAATGCCAGCCTCCATCTTGGTTTTGTATTCTACTGGAAATTAAAGAGTATGATGTTACTTACAACAAGGCGAAATGATTCCTAGCAATCATGTAAACTTATACAAATTGTGTTTTCTATATAATACTGCTGGTATTTATTATCCTCACAATTAAAACTAAGATAACAAACCTAACGCATCTCGTTACGAGCTCGGCATCATGGCACTATTGTCAAAGTTGCTTATCACAAGCATAGTAGTGTAACATTTGGATCCAGCCCTGGGTTTGTCGCTTCAGAATGGGAGTGCACACTGGCCTCATACCATTTGGCAGCCAAGAAGAACTTTTCCGTTAGAGCAATATTTTCTATTTACATAAATTTTAATTTTCTTCGGATTTTTCTTTATGATTTTGCACAAGTACGGCACAACCGTAGGAAATCATAGTGTGTCCCCACTGCTAGTGATATGATGGTGATGGGCTTGTAGCTCGAGAAATTATACCCTCATCGACAGTTCTAAACAAATGTTCCAGGACAAAAGATAGGCTTTTTGCAGTTTGAATAATTAACCATAACTATTTATCAAGGTATATTAATAATATGAATGCAAACGGCTGTTCATCATCATTTAATTTGCATCAGCATGGACCTCAATTAACATGACAAGCTTGCTTGTCCGATGATACAATATCATCACAACCCTACTTTAGACATAAATACGAAGTTAGATTAGAGTAATTCCTTATGTTCTTGACTGTGGACACCCGATTGTGGTAAATGTGGATAGTGTTCTGGAATTGTCAAGCGCGAAGGACAATGTATTAAACACATCTATTGATAGGTCAATAACCATATCTAATATGCTGTATTATCAACCACTAATTAAACCAACATCGTTCGTGTGCGACGCATTCGATGGCCAATTCGATCTTTAGTCGTCGGAAGTGTCATACAATTTATTATCTATGTCAACACTTTAACACAGAATGGGTCGGATAATATTCATGTAGCTTATGTCTGGGTTGCATACGCTGTAGGATACATAAACACAGCTTGACGAACAAAACAATTTTCATATTTCGCTGACCATCATTATATATGGCAGATTCACAAGATAATTTCCATCTGAACATTTTCGCTTGAACACTACACACTGCACCAACCAGCAAGAGCAAATATTGTAAGCCAACTATACTGACCCTCCGTCCCCATTTACAACGTGTCGAAAACCTGATCAGCCTAAACAAACAGGCGAGATGGGGAAATGTGTAACCAAACAACTCAATGTAATCAATTTTAAAGTATACACCCATTATCACAATGGTCTTAGGGACGACAGAGTGCCATGACGGGCCGCTTAGTTTACGAGGCAAGATATCTGTGGTCAAAGAGACTAAGGAATAGGCCGTGCGGTAAATCACAAATGAGGCGATCAAGCGAGCTAAGAGGGTTAGAAGGGAGTCATAAACACCGGTTATAAGGCATACTAATCAGCTGATGCTTGAGGTCTTCTCAAATGCATATTTTGCATGATTAATTGATGATGTGATATCGAGAAGCGTCATGGCACAATGTGAAATCCTTATAATAACTACGAAGGCGGCATATTGCACAAGCAATATATATAAAGCTTCAAACCTATGATGCACTGCTTAAAATTATTTTTGTAGTATTATGCAATAATACAAAATACTAAAGCACGCCTTTGTATTATTAGAAGTTTCCTGCTTCGTTGGGTTGGTGCGAATTCACTCTGTATTGATTCGCGGATAGTAAACAATAGCCGGAATATATAAATAGGTATAGGACGCATCTTAAGGCTGTTTAAATTCTAAAATACTTAGGTTAGTGAGTGAATAAATTCTCATTACATTTAAAAACAGCGCATATAGCCTCCTTATTGCAAGGTTCACTTGACTGTATTCAATGCATCAATTATGTGTGGAAGTGTGTTTATTTATATATATATATATATATATATATATATATATATATATATATATATATATATATATATATATATATAGAGAGAGAGAGAGAGAGAGAGAGAGAGATATGTGTGTGCATACGTGTGTATGTGTGCGTGTTTGTGCATGTGTATGTGTGTGCATGTGTGTGCATGTGTGTGTATGTGTGTGTATGTGTGTGTGTGTGTGTGTGTGTGTGTGTGTGTGTGTGTGTGTGTGTGTGTGTGTGTGTGTGTGTGTGTGTGTGTGTGTGTGTGTGTGTGTGTGTGTGCGTGCGTGTGTGTGTTTGATGAGCAACATATTTTGGGCTTTCAATGATGTTTTGCTGCCCTGGCAGAATTATCCTATACTTAGAACATTTGTACCATTATGGTCCGTATCGATAATCCTGTTCTTTTCAACTAATCGTTAAAATAATTGCTGTGACTGTCACACACCAATACGTCTAACATCTACTACATGCCCATCGGAGACTCATTTAGATGCATAATACGTATAATTGGCTATATCTCCAAATGAATCGGCAACAGAATTATAATTGTATTGGTCTCAGCCCATCACTTTCAATGGAAGAAAACGCGTCTCAAAAGGGTCGTTTCGCGAAGTATAATGGTGCCATACATTTTCCATTGCGTTGACCACGTTCATTGTTTGACGAGGTGCATTAAAGATCACAACGTTTTTCTTTGTATTTATGATACTACCGATATCGGTACTGATAATGGTAACATAGAAAGGCCTTAAGTTTTGCAAACATAGCCACGCCAACCACCAGTAGCTCCTTCGATTCGATGTGATTTCCTCTCCTTTGACCGCGCCAACTAATGACACCTTCCTGGAACTCCAACACAATCGGCAATTGAAACATCTCGTGTCAACTGACATTTAGGCTGATGTGGTATTTGATGGTTTAATGGGCCATTCATGGAATTTGTTTGTTCTTTTCGTTACCAAATTAAACATTGTGAAAATATTGATAAGACTAATGGAATCAGAATGTGTATGTATGATCTGCAAAGTGTCTTTAATTTATAATTAAGGCTTGACCAGGGAATTTTGTGGTATACATGCTACAACCAAGCATGCTCGGCTATAGGCGGTTTTGAAAATAGAGTGTCATGCTTTAAACCGGGGACCGTTCTTTAAAGAATACATCGCCGAATGTCATCAAATTGCATATGTCATATAAAAGGTCCAAATGCGAGGCGCATGACTACTGCTTACTTGTTCGCTTATTACACACGTGCCACATGGTCAATGTTATATTAGTCGTTAAACACAGCATGATTTCACTATCTAGTGGTTACGCCCGGTTGGCACTGCGGTAAACATCTCCAGGCTGTTAATATCCTTGTGTTAATGACCGGTGGGGCCAGCAAACGAATTTTCCATTTGATTTGACGGACACATCACACAGCTTTCTTACAGTTGTGACACATAAAGGGTACTACAGGCAATCCAGCCCTCTAGTGGATAGATCAAAGGACATTTACAGTAAACATGCATCAGTACGATAAGCTGTGTTTTGTATAATATGTATTACATGTAGCGCACGTAGAAAGTTTTTATACTTAATATCGTTTTACCCAACAAACGTTACGTCAGCTATGCGTGAACATCATCATGTTCAAAACAGATGAGAATGCCCCTGTAATATAAGACATTATTTGTGACCACAGTGGTAAGATTACAAGAAACGTCAACCTATGATTCTCAGCTACATACATCACACATTCAATTATCACTGCATTTTACAAAACGAAGGAGAATAGTCTGATTCTTTGGGTCCCAGGTGACAGAGATGCTATGTAAGTTTGCGACGAGCTTATTTCTATGCAAATGTACTATTCCCTTGTGACAGGTCATAGGCTTACAGCGCGCGCTCGTGCTTCTGTGTAAGCTAAGTTGTCGTCAAGTTCTCATGAATGGTCTGGTTTGATACAAAGACTACACAGCAGACTAACAATGAATCGTTAGGGATCCGTATGAATCATGATAATGCAGACGAAATATGTGTTATGAGAAATTCCACAGCTAACGTTTATTGACATACTTACGTTAATCCACCCCAACCCCCCACCCTCACCCCCCCCCACACACCATACACACACCACACACACACACCATACACACACACCACACACACACCATACACACACCACACACACACACCATACACACACCATACACACACCATACACACACACACACACACACACACCATACACACACACACACACACACACACACACACACACACACACACACACACACACACACACACACACACACACACACACACACACACACACACACACACACACACCCGTTGATTTCAGTCGTAACATTGCGATGATAGCTATTTATAGACGTTAAATAGTCTATCAAGTTGAAAACAAGCATGCGTCTTAGGCCATGATGTATATTTCGCATATTCGCGAGCAGGCTTTGTGCGCCGTGGGCAGGCGCCCACAATACCCATCACTTTTCACAACAAGCCAAACATACACCTATTTATGAAACAATATGTATTACATCTACTTAATTGAATACATGTGGTCTGAACAAGACGAATTCCAGTAAGATAGCTTCAATGCATTGTGTATATTTTGCATAATTCACTCAATAACACCACTCAAAATATTTTATTGATATCCATCCAATTGAGGGTCGCGAACCAATAGAAGCTAGCGTTCCTTCGGTGGTGTTCCTGCATAATTGTATTATTGGCTATATCTAAATCTTAATTGTTTGCAAAGCTACTACACAGTATAGCATGGCTGCAATGTGCTTATTGCAATACTTACAATTCAACTCCGTTAAGTGATGGCAAATCTATAATAGCTTGCTGTTCTTAACTCATAAGCCACTGTCAGTGCATGTCCATGGCTAAACAAAAACTACCAGTCGCATAGGTATATGCAGTGGCGCGTGTTCAAATTCTGTGTCGTAGAGATTTATAGCCATAAGAAGTGATCTGTGTTTGGTTGAGCCCTATTAATACGAGCGACATTGCAGCAACCTGTCAAATACATGTCTCGTGTCCATCTTATGTATCAATGTTAAAACCAGTAGTAGTCGAGGCCATCTGTTGTGCGCACGGTACAAGGGATCATCAAAACAGAAAAACACTTACTGCTTATGCCACATTTTACGTAATGATTGTCATTTGCGAACAGTATATTTCCTAACCAAGATTCATGGTCGCTGCTCGTATTTTTCTCGCGTGATTGCTCCAAAGCATAATGTGTCTACTCACGTTCCGGGCTGTAAAAAGTCAGAATTTAAATTGGCCATTGGAGAAAACAACGTCCAAATATAAGGCCAAATAAAAAAATTGTATAATGCGCAGTCAGTCAATCTTTGAACAATAAATCCCGTTTGGTGGGGCATATAATTAGTTAAATCCCTGTGCCTGTTACTTGGCAGGCCGAGTCATACTGAAGTATTTCGTGGGATTAAAAAAGGGTTGATAGCAAGTGTACATGTCAGATGCAGTAGTATAGGTAATAGCGGTTCGAGCACACACCTCCAAATAGAGACCCCACCCACCGACGATTAGGAATCCCCCCACTTCAGAGCATCATTTACCCACTTCGACTATTCTTTTCGGGGCCTAAGATCTCAAGAGCTGCCAAGAGCTAGCCAAGGATTAATGACGGGGAGCCTCTCAGCAGGCCATGAGTCGCAGGGGAGAGGGAGGCCATGAGTCACAGGGGTAGGGAGCCACGACGACATGGGGGGTAGGGGGAGAGGGACCCCACGAGTCACAGGGGTAGGGACCACGACCACATGAGGGCGCCACGACCACATGGGAGTAGGGGGAGAGGGGCGGAAGCAGTTTGAGTCGCAGGTGGGGTTTTCGTTGCGACTTGATTTTGTGTCATTTGTACCCCCTTTTGAACTAATAAAACAGTAGAGTAATGACGACCCACCACATACGCGCGAAACAGGCTCAAGCCGACTATGCGGAAATCCACGGCCAGGCCTTGCCGCCCTATCCACGGACGAAGGTTGCCCTTGCGGCACTTGTAAAGAAAAACGCCTTCGACAGGATGTACAAGGAGATGTATGCAAGAATGAGAACCATGGTGGACCGTGACCCAGCCCCTCCGCCGACTCCATCCCCCCGACTCTGGTCTGAAGTGGCGAAAGCACCGGCCCCACACCCCAGGCCCGCCTCCAGGAAACCACTCCCCCGCATAAGGCCGGTCCCAGTTCCTCGAACAAGCCTCAGACCAGTTCCCACTCCCCGCCTTAAATTCAGGAGAACCTCCCTCTACCGCCACCACTGGCAAAGAAAGAGGCCATCATAAACGTAAAGAACTGGGACGACTTCTGCATTCTATGGGCTATTGTAGCCGCACTGTACCCAGCTGCCAAAAACCCCCAGCGACCATCAAAATACAACATTCAGTGGCTCCTAGATAAGCTAAAGGGCTCAGGTGTGGCGTAACCAACCCCCGTCTCCCACGCCGAAAAAATCGAAAAGGCTCTTGACCTGGGAAAGCTGTCATGGTCCACCGGATCAGCAAGCATCCCGGCAACTGTATAAACCTCATGCTGATCGAGAAGGATGGAGTATGCCATTACAGCTGGATCAAAAACCTGAACCGCCTACTCTACGACCAGACAAAATACGAGGGCCGCAAATTCTTCTGCAAACGCTGCCTCCACGGCTACACCACCTCGGCCCTCCTCCAAGCTCACAAGCCAGAGTGTGCGGGGGGTCGGCCAAACAGCCCTGCGGGTAGACATGCCAGAAGAGGGGAAAACATCCTATCCTTCCAGAACTGACAAATGCAACTCCCGGCCCCCTACGTCATCTACGCAGACTTCGAGGCGCTCACAGTAAAGCTCCCAGGGCCAGCCCTCAATCCAGAAAAGAGCAACACCCAGAAGACCCAAGAACACCAAGGCTGTGGGTTCGGCTACATAGTGGTCCGGTGTGATGGAAAGACCTCACCCCCAGTCATCTACAGGGGAAGCGATGCCGTGGAGAAGTTCCTCAAAGCCCTACAGCAAGAGGAGAAAAAGATCAAATCAGTTCTCTCCAAGCCAGTCCCCATGCGGATGACCCGAGACGACCAAAGAGTCCACAAGACCGCAACCCAATGCCACGTCTGTAGCAAACCACTTGGAACCGACCGGATCCGTGACCACTGCCAAATAACCGGTAAGTACAGAGGGCCAGCCCACAATGCCTGCAACCTAAAGCCCAAGACAACCCCCATCCCCGTGGTCTTCCTCAATTTGAGGGGTTATGACTCTGATTTACTAATGCAGGGCATAAGCAAGGTCGAGGGAGACATCAACTGTATACCCAACAATATGGAGAGGTATATATCCCTATCCCTCATAGAGCTCCGCTTCATAGACAGCGCACAGTTCCTCCTGGCCTCCCTCGACAAGCTGGTCTCAGCCAACAGCCCAGACGCCTTCACCGTGACGGCAGAGTATGAACCAGACCAGACAAAGTGAGGGTTACTATTGCACAAGGGGGTCTTCCCCTATGAGTTCATGGACAACTGCGATAAGTTTGATTCTCCCCTCCCACCCATCCAAGACTTCTACAGCAAGCTCTTGGAGCAGGGCATATCAGCCACAGACTACGCCCACGCGCAAAAGGTCTGGAGCACGTTTGGCTGCAAGAACATGGGCGACTACCACGACCTCTACCTCCAGACAGACGTCCTCTTCCTGTCCGATGTGTTTGGTTTGAAACCTTCCGGAAGACCAGCCTAAAGCAGTACGGCCTGGACCCAGCCCAGGCCTCTTGTGGGACGCTCTACTCAAGAGCGCAGGGGTAAAGCTCGAACTCCTCACCGATTATGACAAACACCTCTTCATCGAGAAGGGTCTGGTGGAGGAATAAGTATGGTCTTGCGGCTCCACGCCAAGGCAAACAACCCCTATGTAGGAGACTTCGACCAGGACAAGCCCACGAGCTATATCCAGTACCTCGACGCCAACAACCTCTATGGATGGGCAATGAGCCAGGCCCTACCTACCTCAAACATTGAGTGGGTGGACCGGCCAGAGTCGCTCTCCAGAATAGTCCGCACCCACCCAGACGATGCCGAGACTGGATACATACTTGAGGTCAACCTGGAGTATCCAGCTGAGCTTCACGACGACCACAACGACTACCCCCTGGCCCCAGAGCGACTCCTTGTCCAAACCGAGTGGCTCTCAGACTACCAGCAAAACCTCCTTAACGAATACGGCGACCATGGGGTCGAGAAGCTGGTCCCGAATCTGAGGAATAAGGAGAAGTACGTACTCTACTACAGGAACCTCAAACTGTATCTGGCCCTGGGGATGAAGCTGACCAAGATCCACTGCGCCCTATCCTTCACCCAAAGCCCCTGGATGGAACCCTACATCCGGAAGAACAGAGATCTCCGAAAGGCTGCAACCAGCGACTTCGAGAAGGACCTATACAAACTAATGAACAACTCCGTCCTCGGCAAGACCAAGGAGAACCTCCGCAAGCAGGTTGACGTGAAGTTGGTCCGAGCTGCTGACGGCAACAAAATAAGAAAGCTCATCGCCAGCCCCGCCAGGCGCCAGAAAATATTCGACGACGACCTGGCCGCCATTCACATCCATAAGGCCCACCTAGTCCTCAACCGCCCAGTCTATGTGGGGATGTGCATACTCAATCTGTCCAAGCACCTCATGTACGACTTCTACTACAACACCATGAACCCCCAGTACGGCCCGGGGGTCAACCTGCTTTACACTGACACCGACTCCCTCCTCCTGGAGATTCACACACCAGACATCTACGCCGACATGAAAAAGGACAGCGACTAATTTGACACCAGCAACTACGACACAGCCCACCCTCTCCAAAACACAGTAACAAGAAGGTTATAGGAAAGATGAAGAACGAGTGCGGCGGTGTCCCCATCAAGGAGTATGTAGACCTACGCCCCAAGATGTACTCCATCCTGATGTCCACCCAGGAGGAAATCAAGAAAGCAAAGGGTGTAAAAAAGGTTGTGGTCAAGAAACACCTGTGCCACGCCCAATACCTTGAATCGCTTTTCGACCCGAAGCGGTTCCGTCTTGGGATGAACATGCTCCGAAGTGACAGCCACAAGATATATGGGCTGCACATTAACAAGGTGCCTCTATCCCCCTTTGAGAAAAAGCGATGGATATCTCCGGGTGGTGTACACCCTAGCCTATGGGCATAGCTGCACCCAGACCTACCACCCAGCATAGACCGCCGGCAGAAGGGGAGTATCGTATTCAACCTAAAGTGTATCCACACCGGCTACTGAGGGGTGATGATGAACTTCCCGCATCACTGCTGGACACCTCTCCCACACCCTCTGCCCCCTTTGGGATCAGGAGGTCATCCACCTTCTCACATATGCCGCTATAGTGAAAGTGGGGGTGGCCTGGGGAGAGGGTACAGAGCGTAAAGGACGAGGGGGTTTGGGTGTGGGAGCGGCACCACCCGGCGGACGTGGGGGCTTGGTCTTCCTAGCTCGATAAGGTTTATCTAGCACGCCTTCCACAGTCGTACCAGTCTCAACGTGAGTCGCCATCTGGGCCTTCCTGCCTCAAGCCTCTTAAGAAGGAGGTTGTGGTTAACCCTTTCGTATCCTCAATCCATACATAATTTTAGGTTATATTTAATGCCCTTCTTGCACTCTACACAAAGTCGATTTACAATCCCCTGCTTAATCTTAAACCTGTGCATTGCGCAAAAGTCAAACTTACTGGGCCTGTCACAAGGGTCTCTCTTCCCGAGTAATATCCAGGGGCACTTTCCAGTTGCTTCCATTACTACCTACCTGCCTTTTGTTAAATTGGTAATACCGTCTGGTGGTAACTGGGTATCGGATGGCACCACAAGCAGCTCCTCCTTCACAAAGCCACGGAGCGGTCCATCCAACAAATAGTAAAGTACAGGCTCACCAGATTTAGTGACAGAGCGCCCAATCGGGTAATCATTGAGTGACCACACAGGGTCAGTGGCCCGCCGACGCTGGTCTTGCTTTGCCTCACCAGGCTGGTAGAGGTAGCAAACGCCAACATCAGAGGAAAGCTTTTGCTCTTTGACCCCCAGCGGGCACCCTGGTACAACTGCAGAGGGCTTGTGTGCAACTCGCTTTGCCTCGTTTTTTTCCAGTCAAGCGGGTCACCTCATTATTTATGGCTGAGACTACAGCCTGCAGTCAAGAAACCCACTCAGTCGATCGTTTTCCAGTATCCTTTAACTCTACGCCATACTGGTGTCCAATGATCCACTCAGCAAGGGTTCGGTTAAAGCGTTCCACTATACCCTGGTCTCGATGGATATTCACACAACCACGTCTGACTGATACTCCATATTTTGCTAGCAGCTGATTCACTGCTCCCATAAACTCCCATCCGGGGTCGACCTGAAGTAGTTTACGTCACCCCAGCGGTCCTTGCTTGTATATACTCTAGAGTGCACCTGCGACCTCTTTCGCTTCTTTTGTAGTCAATGGCTCAGCCACTTTGTAGCGTGAGGCCACATCCACCACCGTTAGGGCATACCTGCAAGTGCGGCGCTTCACAACGTCATGAGAAAGAAATAAGAGATCGGCTTGGTGAACCTCATTAGGGACAGGGACATCAAACTTTGGTCTGGGAATGTGTTTTGGCACTGGCAGGTAGATATGCCACATAGCTTGCTTTGTTAGCCACCCCCTGGCAACTTCCTCAGAAACCCTCGCTTCTGTTGCAAGCTTCTTGATAGCTGTTTTGCCTTTCCAGTAGCCCTTAGGACTATAGTAGATCTTCTGCATGCGACGATCTTTAAAAAGTAAATGCCTGAGTCTCCAAATGACCTACTTGGCAAGCCTGTATGCAACCAGCCCAGTCGCAGCCATACCCAGTATAATGAATGCCACCTCACGCCCTTTTTGACCATCTGAGGGCTCGTAGAAGTCTGAAAGCTGCGGCTCAGAGCCCAGCGGGTCGTTCAACAACTGGTACTCATTCATAGCCGCGTCCACGTCCTGAAAAGTATGTACGGCGTGTTCCTGCCGACGCAGTTGTTCATTGATAAAGTCTAAACGCTCAGTTCGCATCTTGGCCCATGCCGCCTGAGCAGACTGAAGTTTTTCGACAGCCAGATCATGACGCTTCCGTTCCGCTTCCAGTTGGCTGCTTCGTAATTTAGAGAATAAAAAGTTGCTCCCAGAGAATGCAAGGGCGTTAACAAGAGCGCCTCCAACAAGTAGTGTGAGTGTGGCCATTACTTCAGTATATCAACTGGTAAGATTTCTTGTTTAATTAGCATATCCTTTGTGGCAATAGCTAGTGATACATCAGCAACAGCCATAGCCAGGTCGCGTAGGGTGAAATCAAGACATGGCACCCCACCACCCAGAGCCATCTTAGCAAGCTTGGCATAACCTATTGAAATACCGGAAACAACTGCACCATGGTAAAAGAGTTGACAAGCATTTTTCCATCAGTAATTGGTGTTGTCATCTTATTCCATATAAAAAGGATCCTTTAAATGAGCGTCCGCAGGCTTTTGTACCACAACCTGTTTAGGGTGTGAGGCTACTAGTTTCTGCCTGTAGCAATACAATGCGAGTCCAAACACCCCAACAACCAAAGGCACAGCCCATGTTCCCCACGCCCACCTTTCCGGAGGCTTGATCGTTGATATTGGCTCGACAGCTTCGTCTCTAGCATCTGTAAGCGCGGCCTTAGCCTCTCTGAGCTCTCTCAGAAACTTTTTTGAATGGCTTTTCGAGCTGCAGCACCCTTTCGTCCTGCAGCAACCCTTATAGTGTTTTTCGTAGTGGTCACTGACGTTATCTCCACCGGTGTTGTCTCTGCTTGATTCGTATTCGTTTCTTCCATGTTTACTTACTAAATTTATTTGTCCAGTTGACAGCTCTTAGTAAGCACTTGTTATAGCGGAGTTAAGCACCTGTTATAGCGGAGTTAAGCACATGCTATAGCGGAGTTAAACACATACTATAGCGCGCAAGTGTCTTCCTCTCCCCCCAGCCCCTGTTGTTTCGGTCCTTGTTTTTCCAAATTGACAGTGCTTAATTGTTGTTAAAGCCGTGGTTAATGGAGCTAAAAACATACCATAGCGATGATATAGCTCACAAGTGGCAGTGCTTAGCGCGTGTCCAACAAACGGGTCAATCTCGAGGTCTGTAATTAACTTTGGTTGGTGTTCTGGTGGGATTGGTAGAAACATACAAGCAATACCTGAGTATAGCTGTAGCAATGATTGACCTAGAGTGCGCGTCATGCTGGCGCCTAGCCGAGCCTCGTATCTCACATACAGCTTTATGATCTCTTCATCAGACATTGATTCAACCTGGTCAATTGTAAAGCGCTCCAAACCAAGGTTCTGACGGGCCTGACCGCTGGCTATGACGGCAGCAAGGCTGCTATCAAGGCCAATATCACTTCAATCGACGGCATATGCAGTAGGTTGATCAGTCTTCAGCAGCAGTTTTGAGTGCTTGGTCTTTGCTAGTAGTTGGCGTACTGTGGCACGTTCCTCCTTTGTTGGAATTACATCATTTTCACGTAGGGCGTCTTCAAACGAGTCACGGTCCTTGGTGTGAAAGAGCACCATCCAGCCAGCAAGTCCTTCAGTACAGAGCTGTACTTTTGGGTGAGGACCCAGACACTTTGTTGCGCATGGCGGTCGCTAAAGGCCAGTTTGGATAACATGTCTTTCTTCTTGGTTAGGGCCTTTGTTGCCGAACAGTCATCAATAATGTACAGGGTAGGCTCACCCTTAAAACAATGGTAGAAAGCCCTAAAGTGGAAATGGAGCCGCTCCCCAGGGTCAACGACGTAGACCTCTGAATCATCCCACACCAATGACCGCGACTGATAGGCCTTGTTGTAACGTATGGTAGGGCAGAGGATTACAATATGCTCGAAGGCACCTAAGAAGGTCTAAGGGCCCTTCAAGTAGGTCTAGGATGAATGCGGTTTTCCCACATCCTGTCTGCCAACAAACAATTGTCAAACAGGGACCATCTGCAAATGTAAACTCAGTTTTCGGTTTCATCAAAACCTTGTTAGTAGACAGCGCTGACGAACCTGCCATATTTAATGTTAAGCTGTGCATCCATTACAATATACATATAAACGTTCAATGCACCGACCGCCTGTGATTTTTTCGTGATCTGAATGGTGATACCCTCAGATGCATTCTCCATGGTCCTGCCACTACCGTGCAGCTGGTCGTCACTCGTCCTTAACAGAGCATACTTACTGGTTAGGTACTCTCCTAAGGACACGTCCGACAATGCCAAGTCTTTTGCAGCTATTGCTACACTGGGGTCTCGTTTACTCGTTGCTGCAAAGGCCTTCTTCACTTCATCCTACTGCTGGTAGCCACGAATACCTTGGGCATAGAGTTGGTTGGTTACCTCAACTTTTGTAATCTTTGGGTTGTAGAGCAACTCTGTCTTCCTGGCGTATTAGGCATTGGCTGGGTCTTCAAAGAGCAGTAGGATGCCCTTCGTGCTGCGAGCCGGCACGTTCAGGTTGATGTTCTCTTTTATTGTATACAAGCTTTCTGTGACAAAGAACACGGTCATACAGAATCGAGAGCCGACCTGTGTACTGGGTGCGTATCATGCGGCCCAACTCTGTTTGGGTAACCATGTCATACTCCAGCGAGATGCCATCAATTTTATAGCTGGCAGCGGTGTCGCCTGTTGCGTGAATTACGCGGTTGCAGTCGTTGAACGTGAGCTCGTACTCCAGTCTGTCATTAAGCGCACTCTGGTAGAATGGCATGTGACTCTCAAGGAGTTCAAAGTCAATCGGAACGTAGAACCTATTACCATACACATCGGCTATGGCCAGGTCCTCTTTCTCGGTCTCATCCTTGTCTCCTGTCCCAATTCGTATCTTAGTTGTGTTTCTGTCATCTGATGTGTCAATGCCCTGATACTGGAGGCCCTGTCTCTCCTGTGCAGTTCGCCACAAGTCGTGGTAACAGTGGTACACATCGCTGTCATCAATAGACATGACCTCATTGCCAGAAATCTTGATTGTCATTTTCTTGACCACGGCACGGCCCAGGTTTTGCACAACGCTGCAGTTAAGATCAGTCGAGGTCATCGTGATTGTAAAGGCCAGCCGTGCTGTCCCTGGAACAATGACGTCGTCTGCGCCTAGATTGGGGAAGCAAACCAGCAGTTGTTGGTTCTGGTCAATAGTGCTTGGATTGTTTTTTAATGACTACAGACTGTCGCACGCCCTTTACCCTGAGCGGTTCGCGTATCCGGTGGTGTGGGTTTAGTTTGCGTCCGTAAGTACTCGTCATGTTGAATTTTGCGTCCGTAAGTTCTTGTCATGTTGAATTCTTAATTACACTTATATCATTAAACACACAGACATGGAGTTTAATAACCCAACATTTGACGATCTAGATGAGGAGGGGGCTATGGGAGGGGAGAGGAATGAGACTAACTTTGATGATGAGGAGACTAACCTCTTTGACGAAACTTTAGATACGTCGAGTACGACTAGTCCACTATGGGCTATTACTGAAATGCCTGCTTGGTTAGCAGAAGATCAGGTGGGTTCCAAAGAAGAAACTGAAGTCTTAGTTACGAGGTGGGAGAAGGCAGTGTCTAAGCATGGGCTGCAGGCCACTCTGGAGTTAAGATCGTCTCAACAAGGTGACCTTTGGGTTAAGTGGGGCCGAGAATGGAAGCTTCTGACATGGAAGAACGATCCCAACAAATTTCTCTCTCCTAGGAGTATCTTAAATTAGGGTGGTACACAGCTTGCTTGGGCTCTTGGGGCCGAGAATGGAAGCTTCTGACATGGAAGAACGATCCCAACAAATTTCTCTCTACTAGGAGTATCTTAAATTAGGGTGGTACACAGCTTGCTTGGGCTCTTGGGGTGACACCTGATTTATCCGCAAAGGCAGTAAAAGCCCTACAAGGCGTTGACCAAGCTGCTGCTAAAGCGGAAGCTGGAGAGATTGAAATCAGCGCCCTCGACCCTGAAGCCGTGACAGAGCAAGGTGGTGTGGAAGAAACAAGATTAATAGAGGACATTCAGAACACCATACAAGACCTAGGTACACAGACAGACAACGAACTACCACTCAGAGAGCTTATGAGGCTTGACAAGGCTATGCAGAGCTGGTCAACAACCTAGCTAAGATAACCGAGATAGAAAGGGATATAGCCCGACGGGAAGCTAAATGGCAAGCCTGGAGAAGGAAGGGAGGGGTGATAGTCGAGCATGGAGATTCCAAGCAAATGTGCTTCCAGAGCTGCAGGACCTGCGGCGTGTCCGTGTTGAGGCTGCCTCTGTAAACCGTGGACGTCTGCAAACCCAAATTAACCGCATCAGGGAAACGATCAACAGCTGTGGCGGTGGAGGGAGTTATCCTCCTGATACTCTGTGACTTACTACGTAGCAAACTAAAGGACAGCTAAGCCTATAGCGATTCCGCCTACAATAAGAGCGGTTTTTTCATCCTCGTGCGCCCCACGTAGACCGGTCTCAGCCACAGGGGCCGGGTCTGGAGAGGGGAGATCCATATCTGTATCTGGCGGAGGGTCAAAGCTTCCTCTACCTGGAACCACCGGAACCAAGTTGACATAAGCATTGCTGCCGATCTGCTGCTCCTCAGTCGCGATGGTAATCAGATTGTTGTACCCAGCAACGTTTCCAATGGCGAGGCTCATATCACACGCAGCCATGTACAGGCCCGTTCCAAACACATAGTCAACCTTTGAGGAGGCATTCTGGAAGACGTTCTGATACCATCGGATGGATGAAGGAATGTCCACTGTGGAGTTGATGGCATCCTCAACGATGGCCTGAAATTGCTTTTGAGCATCAAAGGACATTCCAACACCTAGTATCTTTGAGCGGCCCTGCGCCTGAGCACTAAGAATGGCCGATACATAGGTCCTGATGCTGTCATTATTTCGCTCAACGCCGGTCTGTGTAAAGCCCTCACACGTGTCCAGTATGAATGTACTCCAGGCCTCGTCTGCTTCAGGTCCCTGTGCTAGATGTAGAACAGCACCCATTTTCTCCTGAAAGGATTGTAGGTTGCTCGCGTGGGCAAAACCTGGCTTTGTATCCTTTTCCGCCTCAAAGGCCATCCGTGTAGGGTCATAACGAACGTTTCGACCAGCAACCCTGACGACGCTCC
Organism: Urechis unicinctus; assembly: GCA_034190875.2. Lineage (NCBI taxonomy): Eukaryota > Metazoa > Annelida > Polychaeta > Xenopneusta > Urechidae > Urechis > Urechis unicinctus. The sequence goes on from CM067353.1 coordinate 85,632,652, forward strand.
CGTAACCATACGCATCATGTGCATATAAGATGCCAAGGCCACTATTAGCTACGGTTGCGTTCTGGCGCCAGTCTGTGTTTGGTTGAACACCAAAGTTAGTGCAGAGTCTCTCATATGCCCTCTTGTCATATGGATTGTTATAGGAGTCATAGGCATGATCCTGAAGTAGAGGCGCTTGTAGTTCTGCCAATAGGCGACGCACTGTGTAATAAAGGTGAAAGGTGTAGAGAGCTTTCACGAGTGGAATCCCAGCCTCGAGGTGTTCGTGGGATGACACGCCGCAGCCGGATGTTGCACACCACACTGCATAGTTTAACTGGTTCTGCCAAAACTGCATTGGATTTGTCAACCAGCACCGGCGGCACCTTATAGTTACTGAATAGATCAGGAAAGTTTGCTGTGAATGTGCCGCCACTGAGAACGACTTGAATTGTTTGTTGGGTTAGTTTATCTCCCACACCATATGGGGCTGGATACACCCCACCGGTTTTATATGTAGCATTTCTATTGAAACTAAAGGCTTCTTTATTCATAGTGCTATGTATCACACTCTGTCAAATGTTCAAAGCGGCGACGCTGTGTCCCTGCAAAATGCTATTGACAATAGTGTAGGTGATCTAAGCGTAGATCTTAGGTCAATCACGTATACTGTGGGTTGGTATAACACTGAATCATATGTGTCTATTAGACCGAGACAAATTTCTACAGGAGAAGAAGAAGGTGTCGTTTTGCCCCCTGGCCTCTCGAACTTCAAACTTGTGCAGGATGAATTTACAGCTCTAGGGCTTACTTTGGAGAATAATGCTCATGATGGGACTATCGCCCACTCAATTCCAGATGATTGGGCTATACAATGTGGCGACGGTGTGTTAAAAATGTTGGGTCTTGATAAGCCAACTCTGGTTGGAGGATGGATTCCTTCAGGTCGTTACGATGCCCCCTGGCCCGTCAACTTTAGCGCCTTTAACCCACTTTATGTCCACCTCAGTCAAGTCAGTACCACGCACAACATGCTTGATGGTGCGCCCACTACGCTTCTTGAAGTTGTGGGCTGTGGGACGGCTCTTTCGGTGATATCATAACCACCCGGGTCCCTAATCATGTGTCAAAACGTGTTACTGTAGGAGCTGTGAATGAGTTAAAGGATCAGAAAAGAGATAATAAGCGCCATCTATGGAACAATCTCGACCTTCCTATTGGTGTTGTTCTTCAATTTACAAGATGTCAATAAAAGCGAGTATTTATGGACCTAGGCAAAAAACGGCACACTCTGGTGGAGACCTTGAAATGAGAGAGAATAAAATCGTTCAGTTGGGAGACCCAATATCGCGTAACGATGCTGCTAATAAAAAGTATGTTGATGCACAACACAGACAGCATCGCAGGGACCTGAGAGAACACATAAACAAAGACGGCAACGCAGAGACCTGATACAATACGTAGACTCGCAAACGAAACCCCTCATTACTATTTGGGCAGAAGTAAGTGGCGCTCTTCGCTTAGGATATAAGTGGTCGTTTGGTGATGGGGGTCAAGACTCACTAGACTTAAGTTGTGGATATACCATGTTATCAAATGGTAGGATCATTCGCATGGGGTTGTCGTCTGGTGCGGGCGCTGGTATTGGTGCTATAGCAATGTTTCCTGTTATAAATGGGACAACTCAATCGGTAGGAATAAGTAAGCCTGCTAACCAACAGGCTGTTGTATTATCTTTTGACCAGCCTTTAGAGTTGGAACAAGGCAACGTTATTAACTTTAATACAGCCGCTCCAAACAGAAGGGCGACTTGTACGGTAGTATCACTCCTAATTGTACTTGATATATAGACTTATGTATACAACGGTAGTATGAAACAACAACAAACGACTGCACCGTTAAATCCGGAGCTGCCTCCATGTGGTCTAGGACAATCCTATCGGCTGAATGAGATTAGTCTTAAGAAGCAATACCTTGAGAAAGAAAACGAGTATTATGGTGCTATGTACAAAAAATATAGGTGTGCAGTAAACTCAGTGGACGCTGTAGACACTGCTTTAGCTGCTGTGGGTATGTGTCTTGGCGCAAGTGGTGCGGGTCTGATGTCTACGGTGGTTGCTGCCCCCATTGCTACAGTCTTGGGTGCTACAGGGGCTGTGTGCGGGCTAGTTGCGATCGCAGGAAAGGTCATCAGCCGGCGACTGTCGGCAAAGGTAAAGAAGCACGACTAGATTCAAATTCTGGCACAGAGCAAACTAAACACGATTACAGATATTATTTCGGCGGCACTTGAAGATGACTTTATCTCAGACGATGAGTTTAAGCTCGTTTCGGCCGAGATCGAAAAATATACTCAAATGAAAAGCGACATTAAGGCTAAGACGTTGGCTAGGGTATCTCCACCCCCCTCACCGCCTAGGTCAACTACCTTAGTCGCAGGAGGTGATCGTGCTGGTGCCGCGGTAAGTGCAGCCGACCGACCGACCATTTAAAGAGTGGTGTTTGTTGGGTATAATGGAGGTGTTGATAAAATCTTTCTGCAACGATCATACTGGATTCAAGCAAAATACGGACCAGTGGGAGACCACGAGGAAGGGCTGCGTTGGTGGAAGTGACTACTCAGCCATCATAGGTCAAAACTACTTCAGCAGCTATAGTAAGAAGCTGACTGAAAAAACTAGCAACGAGGGTGTTCGCTTTAGCGTGCCCTGCCTCTGGGGTACGACTTTTGAGGAGGTTGCAATAGCATTATTGGAGAAGGTGTACGACACTAAGGTCTACGGAAATAATATCTATATTCAGGGTGGCGCAACGGCCTACTCTCCGGATGGCTTTTGTGTGCGTGGTGGGATGGATGCTGTCTGTCGGGGGCATCCTGAGGAGGTTGTGCTGCTCGAGATAAAGTGCCCCTACACTCGGAGTCCTGGGAGGATAATTCCGAATATGTATAAGCCTCAGGTTCTGTTGGGGCAGCACCGGTGGCGACCTTCGGGGTGTTTGTCGATTGCGTTTTCAGGTTGTGCTCCTTTGAGGACATGGGGAGGCTGAGGCGTATAACCAGGTGTATCACAAGGATCAGAAGAAGTATAAGGAGACGGTGGTTTGGGGGGGTGGGCGGGGGTGGAGGGGTTTAAAGACAGTGACTATGGCGCTAACGGGAGGTTTAATAATGCCTGGGCTTGGAACAGGAGCATCACGGTCCTTGGTTGGGAAGACCGAGTGGGACCACGGAGAGGCCGACGGGGGCTTTCTACTGTTGGAAGCTCCTTACGATGAGATTGATAACCACTCGTCCCGATCCCGACTTTATCGAGAAGAACAACGCTAAGGTTGCTCAGTTTATGGAGGACCTCGACCGCATGAAAAATGGAACTTACACGGGTAGACTTGGCTCCGGAATGTTTACATTTAAGGACCTTTATGGATAAAAACCCTGGATGTTGGTAGTATACATGATAGCGGTTCCCTGCGATTAGTGGGGATTTCGTTGCGACTAGTTGGCCTCCCCTGCGACTCATGGCTGCCCCTTCCCCTGCGACTCACAGCCTACTGATAGGGTCGTAGCTTTAATCCTTGGCCAGCTCTTGGCAGCTCTTGAGACCTTAGGCCCCGAAAAGAATAGTCGAAGTGGGTAAATGATGCTCCGAGGTGGGGGTATTCCTTATCGTCGGTGGGTGGGGTCTCTATTTGGAGGTGTGTGCTCGAACCGCTATTACCTATACTACTGATGCTGATAAACAAATGAATATGAAATGTAGGATATGCCGTAGGCCTGTAGGCTAAATACTAGATCCAAGCAACTACATAGATCTGCCATTAAGACTCACTGACTATATATATATATATATATGTGTGTGTGTGTGTGTGTGTGTGTGTGTGTGTGTGTGTGTGTGTGTGTGTGTGTGTGTGTGTGTGTGTGTGTGTGTGTGTGTGTGTGTGTGTGTGTGTGTGTGTGTGTGTGTGTGTGTGTGTAAATATATATGTAATTCCAAGTCAAAACATATATCGTATGATAATCTAAGATCGAACTTCATGGCGACGGTTACGTAAGGTGGTCTAATGAAGCACGTTATGATGCCACATTCACCATGAACAACAGTAATATACTCATCATGATAGAGGTAAGATGAAGTAGGTTTATCGTGTATATTATCCATCATTTTTTTCATAGGGGTGAGCATTCAACACATAACAGGGTAAAGTATTATTTAAGTAAGACACGTGGTAATGACATTTGTTTGTTAATCATTACCTAAAGAACACTTATAGCCTTATGTGTCTTATTGAGATACATTTGCAATCTACACTGTACGCACAAATTATATAACAACACGCATGTTAGCTTTAATTATTGTCCTTGTGGAGATCCTAGGAATGTTTGCCTTGATGATCGCCACGGCGAGTGCTTTCGTTGTTCATCGTCATGATGGCACAAACAATGCATCTGTGCTTAATGATCGTCATGATGGCACAACCAATTGCATCTGTGCTTAATGATCGTCATGATGGCACAAACAATGCATCTGTGCTTAATGATCGTCATGACAGCTGGGCATAGAAATGTTAACCTTACAGATCATGGTGGTTCATTCTAGGAATGTGTGCCTTAATGGCCGTCCCTTTGTACAGTCTAGGAATGTGTGCCTTAAAGATTTTCATGATGGTACAATGAATGCTTGCCTTAAAGACCATTGTGTTTGCTTGGCCAATAACTCTAGTCAATAACCTTGTAAAGGCATTATCAGTCCAGATGAATGCAAATATATGTCATTGGCGAGTCACCTCACCGATAGACCGCTGGGTAGCAACCGAGTCGAGCAGACAAACCCGGAGCAATGCGAAAGGTCAAGAGATTTCCCGATAGCTACAAGTAAACACCTTACGACCTGGATATGAACGAGTCCGCGCGCTCACCACTACTCTTACTTTGATAAAACAGAGGAACCTCTACTTTGCTTCACAATCGTTTGTTGTGTCTCAATTTTTTCATTATTTTCGGGACAGGGACGTAAGACGAACATACTGGTTCATTGATAAACGGAGACGGAGACGGTAGCGGCGGGCCACATCACCAGAGACCTACAGGCTAGCCGTATAAAGGTAATTATTTCGCGTTTTTGACAATGAGGCGCTATGGCGGTCGCATAACCAGGTCGCGGACTGACCGCAGAACGAAGTACGTACCTCGATCGAGGTACGTACCTCGTTCCCAGTACGGCGCACCTCGATTGAGGTACGCATGATAGTCGTGCCACCGCCCTCTGCTGTTTTGCATTTTATGACATTATTTTCTGAAATGTGATTGGCTTTGAACGATTTAATTATGCAAATATATTATAGCCTACATTTGAAACCAAATCTGTTGTTGTGGGCGATATTGGGCCTTCACAAGAAGAGTTTTCACTTCCATTATTCGACAGCGACTTCAAGTTTTTCTGCGTTCATGGTTTAAATTTTGTACACACATCAACATGGCAGAGGTAAGGTCTATGTTTTCTAATTTACAAGTATATCATCTAATGATACATTATATGTTATTCAAAATTCTATGGCATATTAATGAGCTATCGCTAATAAATAACACCACTGTTGTCTGAGTGTTGAATGATTTTTCTGAAACAATGGCGTAGTGATGCGATCGTACTTAAATCGAAGTACGGTGTGCTTCCTTTTGAATTGGTACCATATTCTGATAGTAGATTGTATACAGATAAAAGAATGACACTTATGAATCATATGACCGAATCGCAAGTTATAAGATAATTTGTTTTGGAATTTGTCGTGCACGGCTTGAAGTGACAATGTCAATATTTCAAACTGAATATGATTTAGTCTATTAGTAGAGGGTGATATAAAACAAACTCACAGGAATTGCTGGTTTGTGTTGTGTACTTAAACATAGATTATAATATTTAATGTTATGTATTTGACTAGCCAGTATCTGATTTACTTTGGGGGTTTTTTCAGAATAGAACAGCTATGGGCCAAGCCATATTCAAGACGGTGTTCTTCTGAAAGCCATCAATCACAATGAGGATGTTTGGAAACTGGAAACCTGAAATTAAAATTTCCAACCTGAAATTAAAATTTCCAAGTGGTGTCAAAGAAAAACAGAATCTGTCCATTACACAAAAACTGCTTCTAAGTTCTGTCAATCATGCATTGATGAAGTGGATGAAATCTATCCAGACTTGAACATTCCTTCAGCCATTAGTGATAAGTCCATGGAGCCGCCTTCCAAGCCGCTGAAAGTTGGTAACAGCTCTCTCAATGAAGAAGCTATTCCTGTGAGGGGTGTACCAGGTCTTGCCTGTTTTCGTCTATATACTCAACCAGAATATTGCCCTCACATCGCTGAACAAGTTCATAAGACTTTGTGCATATTATCCTCTTCCTCTCGTTTCCGCTCTCGCGGCATTCATCAGCTATGTATGCAATATGTATTTAACCTGTGTGGTGTTTCCACTTGGGATCTCTGAAAGTTTAAGTAATTTTTTCCAATATATTCCATTCCAAACAACAGAGACAGAGAGAATATTTTATTCTGGATTCCATTTTCATGAAAACATAGGTTGAATTTGTCGAATTTGTAAACGTTATCGCATAAGTCCTTTTCTTTTCTCTTTAGAAGGGAAGAGGCTGCCCCAATTAAATCCCGCGCGGATATATGGTCAGGTAACCAGCACATCTTTGTCTTGTTCAATTAGATTTCAATGAGATCACATCAATTTGCACTCCCATTTCCCCCCCTTCCGTTTTCAATGCCATCTCCCACCTTTTGTACATGCTTTCCTCTAATTTTGTCATTCAACACTCTCTGTTGTAATATGTATGTCTGTACATGTATAGGTATATCAATTAATCCTATCTGTGTCATGACCTATTTAAGTAGCTTTATCCTGCGTTGTGTAACCTGTCCTAGACATATCATAGTTTTGTATCTCACTTATTGCATCAACATCATACATATACCTTTAGCTGTCAAACAGTCATAACATTTCTATAGTTGTTATCATTATCTGCCTCATTGTGATACTGGTAATTGATTGTTAGTGTACCTGCACTCGGGATTACTCGGTATCCTATTATGTAATAACGAATATTGTATGTATGTGATTTTGGACTCAATTTGCTACTTGAGAATTATTTCTAAAATAAAATTTAACTCAAACATTGCTGTTCCTCCACTTCTTATCAAAATATGGATCATTCAGCATGATATATTGCATGTGATTAAAGGCATATGATTTGGCTGATAGAAACTCAATTATTAGCAGCATGTAGAATAAACACCATCATGAAGTTTACGGATGAGGAATGATCTTATGACCACTGTCCACATTGCTATGGAAGTAATTGTAATAAAGCATAGTCAATATCAATACAACATGATCGCTGACCCTGTGATTTTGTGAACATTCCATTCCATATCTGGTAAACCTTAAGTATTCTAAAATGGTAATGTTCATTACATATGTAATGATGCTCATTTCCATCTGTTAAGCCTTAAATAATAACCTAACATCCAATTAAAACAAAAGTTTTCAAAAACACAAACAGAACAGGTCAACAAAAGTATGAAAACTTACTGTTGTGGTGTTTTTGGGGGCATTCTGTTCAATATCAAACACCTGGCTGCTTTGTTATTCTATTTGAGAAGACCATTCATTTTTGAACACAACTGAATGCGTATATGAACACTCTCAATCAGACCCGGGTACACAACAAGCGAAGTTTGAAACCACCATGGTGCGGCGGTACAAAAATATCAGGTGTGCAAATGGATTGACATGGGGTGTGATGTTATCATCCATAAGTCACAAATATGCCATACAATTTTCACTAAACTGTATTTCATATAATCTAGACAAACTATGCTCCGCAAAAAGTAAGTTCTTTACTTTGCCAGACTGATTCAAAAAAGATTTTTGCCTCATCAATCGTCGGAAAAGACACGCGATGGCCGCCGAACTAAAGTTTGAAAACGCGTAGAAAAGCCTTCTCGTACATGGGCAACGCTAAATATGGTCCCAAATCGAGGCTGTGACTACTAAGAGGGTTTCCACGATTTAACCCAACCAAATCTCAGTAAATAATGTCACAATTTGAAAAACAGTTGAGAAAATTAATGTTTATGTATGCATACTTCAAACCAAGTACGCCGTACTAGGAACGAGGTACGTACCTCGATCGAGGTACGTACTTCCTTCTGCGGTCGTCTTTGACCTGATAACATAATTCCCTGCTTCATTGTTTACATAGCCGGTTCCCGTGGCTTCGATACCAAGCTGTGAAAACCTGACTGGCTCTCCGTGACTCGTTAAATGGCGGTCCCATCTCCGAAAGGGGATGCACCCGAGCCGGTGGCGCAATAATACCGTGCTGGACCTTCGTCCAAGCGGCGTGGGTTTCGCAGCCTGGTCTGGGCAAAGTGTTTGTGGCAAGTGGACGCTGGCATTTAACGGGAGCTGTCCAAGCATCACAATCATCCTCATCCATCACCGTCGCGATATCACCTCGTTGTTGAAAGTGACGTTAAACCCCAATATTACCATTACCTTTTTCATTGTTTACATAATTTACCAGGTGGGGACCAAAACCATACTCTGTATTGGCGAGCCGCAGTATGGTCGACCATACTCATGGACCTTTTCCCGTTGTATCTTTAAGGGACCATACCAGCTCTCAACCCTTATAGAGCAAAATCCTGGTAATTTTCTGCCTCAGTAGTAGTATGGCCGACCATACTAAACCACCTTTTTGAGGGTATTTTTAAGGGACCATACCAGCTCTAACCCACCCCCACCCTCTCTCAACAAGTGCCCTAAAAGAAAAAAAGATGCAGATGCGGAGTGCCCTCACCAAAGATAGTAAGGAGCGTACCACTTACCGTTGTAGCGACAAAGCCATTTCGCACTGCCATACGTCGGTGGCGGATGACCACCTTTAGACCCGGATATTCTAGAACTGAGCCACGCGTGCTCAGAACATTATCAGCTGGCTAAGCCAGCGCGATAGTCATTCGCTCAAACGGCCTTGAAGATGTTGAGACCAATACTTTACGCGCTCTCGAAAATTATTTTCCTGAAAAGTTGTCACACTTCGGAATGCTGTCACACTTTTGAATGCTCGCCGGTATGCGCGCGAGAGGTATAGACAGTGGGGGTACTGGCATAAGCATTTTGATTCTCTATTACACCTTACTCAACACTTTAATTTCACAAGCTCCCGGTCTGCATCTCACCACAAGCTCCTCTAGGTGTTTCACTCGTTTCAAAAGGTCATCGTTTTGGGTCTCAAAATCACTGACAACTTCTCGCAGCTCGATCTTCAAACCCATTTTCTCTTCTCTCAAATAATCTATGTCGAACTCCAACTCTTAAACACAAACTTCTAGCTCGGCAATATTCTCTTCGGTGTTCATCTACACCTTTCACACTCGTTTATTCAATAGACAGAAAGGCTTGGTTTATACAGCGCGTAAATGTCGGCGCAATGAAATCACTCTGTGTATTGAGGTGGGTCGATTTCATTCACAGTCCACTGGACGGTTTCGAAGCAGGATATAGCCTTAATTTCCCCTTTCATTTGGCTTTATTTTGTGACCTCAACCAAGCCTGTTTAAACTCATGATCTGATATATTGCCATCTTCAAGTGCTGTCGATGCAATGTCAGCAACGGTATTCAATTTGCTCTGCGCCACAACACGGATCTGATCAGGTTTATTTAATGGTCAGTTAACGACTGATACATTATCCAGCGATTCTAAGTTGCCACTAGGTCAGGATCCTCTTTTTCGGTTGATGTCCTCGCTTTTATTGACATATTGTAAATCCAAGAACAACGCTAACAGGAACGTTATGATTGTCCAATAGCCGTCCCTTATTACCCAACCCCGTTAATGAACCTTCAACTCATGAGCATGAGCGGCAAAAAATAAATAAGTATATCAAGTGGCATAAATGATAAGAACTTTACAAGGATCGTCTCGTTCACAGCTCTGCTGTTTGAGACAGGATTAGCTATGTTCATGGTTATTATACCATCGAAAGAGCCACCCTCATAGCCCACAACTTCAAGAAGCGTAGTGGTAATTCTTACATACTGGGAAAAAAACAGCTCCATGTGTCTCACGGCTTAACCACAGTATTCGAACCTATGACTAGGCTATTCTTGGTGTTGAGGCACAGACCCGCTCAGGGATATAAGGTACAGGCACATCCGTTGACGCCCAAAAGCAGGCTAATATTGATGGTGCTATCAACTGCCCAGTTGACATTCCCGTGGCCATCAGCACCTGCTTCAGAACACTACGTCAAAGGTAAATAATGGGTTACCATGTATTCTATGGCGTTATGAACGTCCTCTGTAAAACAAAGGTCGTTAAGTATGGTCGGACATCGTGCTGTGAGGGCGGGATTTTGCTTTTTAAGGGTTGAGAGCTGGTATGGTCCCTTAAAGATACAGCAGCATGGTCGGCCATATTGCTGCTTGGCAAGATTATTGTTCATGGTATGGTCCCTTAAAGATACAGCAGAAAAAGGTCCATAAGCATGGTCGGCCATATTGCTGCTTGGCAAGATTACAGCAATAATTAATATTTCCAAATGATGTTTTGTAATTGGTTTTCTGGATGTTTCGCTGCCATTAACAATTGGTGGTTTTTCAAAGACACAGTTGAAATGAAACATGATATTCTTTTTCAAGGTACGATCACATACATGAAACGTGACCATGTCCGACCCAGTACCACCAGAATCACGAGATGTTAAAAGCGATCCGATCGACGATGCAAAACGTCTTACAATGGATGATCTGAATAGGATTCTGGAGCCATTAGAGACAGACCTAGAGGAATTTGAAATTCCATCCAGACTCCAATGGGACCTACAACTGGGTCTGCCTCTTTTGCATGTGTCCTTTGTTCTGGAGCATTTCATTCCCCGGCGCCACATACAGGGCGGTTTGTCCTATTGGAATTCAACCCGGCACGAGGATGTGGTTAAGGCAATGTTTCATGACACTCCTAATATAACACCAGAACTTGCTGGAAGCACTTCAGAAGGATTCCGACAACCGACATATTTTCCTAGAAAAATGGTACGTTTTCACGATGAAGCAAAGCTCACTGTGTCTGACAACGACCTGGTGATGGTGCTCAATGATAAAGTGGTCGATTTTCCTGCTAATGAGAGTTCCAGTGTACGTTTCCTTGCCGAAACCAAAGATTGCTATCCTGGTTACTGCCGGTTGCGTCTGAAGAATCCAGAATTGACAGGTGTAGAGTTTAAGAGCAAAATACCTGGAACTGAGAATTATTATCTTACAAGCGCCGCTATCGTAGGCAATATCACAAAACAATTAAACCGAAACGCTGATAAGGTACACTATCAAACTTCTCAGCGCCATGGGCCAGCTCTCACGGTCGAATACGACCAACACCTCAAACAAACTGCCGTAGACAGTGACTTCGTATTAGCTCTACCGTGTAGTAGCTGGCCAAGGGAAGGTCGGATGTGGTTGGAACGCACCACCCGGTCAGGATGGCCTTCACCTGAGGTCAAGGCCAACATCGCCCGGGACGCGTGTTTGGTGGTAGGAGCCTCCCACACATTCAGTTCCCAGCCTGACATCGAGTGGCGTATTTCCTTCACTCGTCTTGAGCGACAGCTGGCACGATCTCTCTCGGACGTCCACAGACAATGCTACGTCCTCCTGAAAGTCCTCATCAAGCATACTCTAGCACCCCTCAAAATCATCACCTCTTATCACCTCAAGACCCTACTTTTCTGGACTGTGGAGAAGGTGCCGTGGCAGCTGTGGGACACAACCACCCAAGAGGGTCTTGCTGCGGGTTTTCTCTGCGTCTTGGATGAACTTTTGAAGTGCTTGGCTTGTTCCAACCTGCCCCATTACATATTCACTGACAACAATCTGTTCGCTCCGATACACCGGGATTTTATGGACGACATATGCAGAAAAGTATTCTGGCTGAGGCAGAATCTTGTCCAAGCTGTGATCGAATTTGACAAAACCTATGTTTTCTTCTTCACATCTATGAGCTCTCCTTTAAGACCTATTCTCGAACCGTTATTGAAAGACGCCCAGAGCGTATATCATGACGCTAAGCGTGCTTACAACGTTTATTGCACGCCACTGCTTCTCCTTGCCAATGCACATGCGCGCAGCGGCAATCCGGATGAAACAATCAACACATTTCGAGAACTGTGCCTCATCTTGAAATTAGTTTTCAACAGATCTACGTCATTTGTTGCTATGACGTTGGAGCTAGCTCAGTCGGTAGAGCCCCTCTTGGGATGCGCTTTGTATGAGCGACTCCTACAGCGATTTCCTCAACATTCGGAAGCCTCCAATATGAGGTGTAACTTGGCTTGCCTTTACCACATCCGCGCACATACCGCAAACTGCTCTATATCAGACAAACGAAAGCTTTTAATAAAAACCAAGAACCAGTTTGAATTAGGTGTGAATTCACCAGAAGCAAGTGGCGCCGGCTTCGTGGATTACGCGGTGTATTTGTATCGAGAAGGTCATTATGAGGAAGCCTTAGACATGTCACAAAAGGTACTAGGAATGGATGTCAATTCATCTGTGAACAACTTTTACTCCAAGTCAGCTAGTGTCACCCTAGACGAGCAGTTACAGGCAGATATTGCTTTGGACGGGCCGCTGGTTGTGCCAACGAAGGCATTAGCTATGTATGTGGCCTCACAATGCCTGTTCCTAACCAATCAGATATCAGCAGCCGCAGTTATGTGTTCGCGTTTGGCTGATCAGTGTGATCGCCATTGGAAGATACGCCAGGCGGGTGCTAGCGCCGCCTGGAGGCTGCTGGGATATGCTTGCATGACCAGGAAGAAGTTCGAGAAGGCTCGTGAAGTGTTTACTACAGCTGGTGAATTGACGGACGAGATGAGCGAGGCGTGTCAACAGGCAATCCTCATGTGTGATGCCGTGAAAATGTCGCTGGAGGGTTCATCGACCTCTGGAGCTCCATAAATAGGCTATGGGTGATTTCGTTTAAGTGCGAAGTTTTTGATTTATGCAATTCCCTCGAGGCGCATCTACATCAGTCCGATGATCGATTATCCAGACGCATGTAACACTTCATATGTATTTGAAACATTTTCTCCGTTTAAATTGAATATCATATATCGGTTCACTTTATGTTCCTCTTGAATGCATCTAGAACGTTATAAACTTTACATTAATTGATCAAGAGAGATACTGACACCGAATTGAACATACAGAGTGATTATACCGTAATGTGGACTAAATAGCTTTTCATGCGTTAGTTTAGCAATCAAAGGGACAATCAGCTTCTTAGACGAGAAATCACCGAACGACGTGTGTGAACCATTTCTCATGGGGATCAGTTTGGTCTCAATAGGAAAAGTAATTCCGGCCGCCAAAGCAACACCCAGTAGTGGGCGAGGATTGACGAGGCAAATCAAAAGAACCCACTCAGTGCAGGCGAGGTGAAATGGTTGTCCATTACTGACCACCCTGCGTCATTAGTTCTATTTATGGCTCAATTCTTGAACTCCAACCAGCCCTGTAAGGTCAATGTGCCCTTGAACCAGTGCAAAATGCTTAATTGTGCTTAAACATGTTAAATCTGGTGGATTTTCTGATTTATAAAGTAGCCGTTTGGTAGAGAGGAGATATGTTGCTGAGGGCCTTCAATAGTGACCCCGTGATGCTACCCAAATCACATTAGAACAGCACAAATTAAGCTGAAATGGGTAGGATGATGTTACAACATATCAGCCAGTTAGTTACATCATTAGGTCAAATAACTGTCAGTTCATTAACCAATAAAGATCATTATTTTTGAAATTTTCCCTCTACAGCATCACGTTGGCATTTTCCCAACTGGGAAATGTTGGTGGTTGACAAAAGTCAAAAATTGCAACAACCAAAAACCAGCAATATTTGAAAAGATATCCACTTTTAATCCATTGTGTGTTGCACAAGTTAAGATATTTTTCGCATTATATCTGCTATGATTAATATGATTTATCAACTTCAAAGTCATCCCGAGTTAAGATTAGTAACCTAAACATATAACTCGTTGATCTACGGAACAAGTTTATTATCTCTCTCACTTTGTCTTGTGAAGAGTATATATTTTGACATCATTGGAATGAATGAATGTACAAAGGATTATAGTATCATATATTCCATGACAGCTTGAGCAGAATGGCAACGGTAAGAGTTGGATCACACAACCCACAAATGAAAAGCGACTCTGTTCAGCATATGAATTTAATGGTCAATATTATTTTACAAACTGAGGCTTACGGTATATACATAATCAGCTTCACATTCACATTAAACATGACACTTTGAGCCTTTGATCTTGCCTTAACCTTAAAGCACCGATTACAAGAGCAGCCCAAAACAAAATATAAGTCGATATGGAACATATAGAGTGTGAGAGAAGAGACTAGACATTAATCACAATGCAGAATTAGCCAGAGTAGCACTCATGCAGGCAAATTCATAGATGGGGCTAACTTGGACACGGGGTTAGCAAAGAGGTGGAGTTAGCATTGAGGCGGGGCTAGTAATGAGATGTGGTGCTATGTGAGGGCGCCTTGCAGCAACTTCTCCTCCTTGGCTCGCCTTAAGTAACCAGCCTGCCACATCATACAAACCACATCAGTAAGACCAATGATTAATCAAATGTCGAATAAGGTCAGGAAAATAAGCAGATGAGTTTCTTACTGTCCTCTCAGTCATGAACATCTTATTGAACTCCTCAACAGACAGTGATCCTACAAACACACACACAATGCTAGCTGTGCTTATCTAGAAAATATGCATTTAGCAGCGATTCCAAGCAAAACAAAATCCAATCTTTGCTCGGTTGCTAAAACAACTCGAGTTGTATTCATTTCTTGGTTTTGGAAACACCACATTGTTGAAAATTTGTAGAAATAAGAAATGAGTTGTTAACAGGGTGGGTAACTATTTGATGATTTTTGATGATATGAACCCTAATGACTATGACAGTGTGATATAAGGTTGGTAAAGCTAAGGATGAGTAGGCTGGCATCAGACCAGATGTAATACAAACAATTACATCAAGAGAACAGAGAATGTAATGGAGCTGCCAGCATTGTCATTGATGCCATTCTCCCAGATCATACCTTCTAAGAACTGGTCAGCCACAGCTTCAGCTTTTTCTTCAGCATCTATTGCAGCAATTTTGAGATTGTCTTTTATTGTGGCCACTTCAAATACTTTTCTGCAGATATCTTGTTGCTTTGACAATTGGTCAAAGCGAGCCCGTAATTCATTCAGCTCATCATACTGCAACAAACAGTTGGTGCCTAACATTTAGTGAACGGTTAGCAAGACATTTTCATGATTACTTTGAATAAGTACATTATCTTAGCTGTAAACAACTCTCAAAACTGATTCGCAACTCAGTGACATCCAATGGACATAGTTGTTTAGGGGTTTTACGTCACAACAAGGTGATAATAGAGACAGGGATAGATGAGGATGATTGTGAGTCTCGGGCAGCTCGCATTTAAACCAGGGGCCACTTGGTGCCAAACATGTTGCCCAGATGGGGCTGAAAAACCCAAGCTGCTGGGATGAAGGTCCAACGCAATACTATTGAGCTACCAGGTGTGGTGCATCCCCTTTCAGACGGCCGTTTAACTTGATCATCGGAATCACGGGATTCCAGTCAGGTTTTCACACCTTGGAATGAAACCTACAACCTTGAGTCGAAAAGCGACGCAGCTAACCACAACGCCATGGAAACTTGCCTCTCAGTGACCTCCAACCTGACCCAGAGGACACACTATTGAAGTTAGAATTAACAAACCTTTTCCAATAAAACTCTCTTCTTTTCTTCCAAAATAGGTCTTTGGGACAGGTTTTCCTCTGCAAAAAGATTTTTGAATTCACAGCATGAAGTTTCTGGAAATGCTTAGAAAAGGCTAAGAGACATCATTGGCAAATTTCAGTAAAGGCTACAACACCCTGCTGGCTTGTTATTGAGAGGCTAAGAGACCCTACTGGCTAGCCGTTCATTGCGGCTACAGAAGTCCTCTCTGTCCCGAGTGTGCTGTTGAACTTGTGGCAGATTCCTCAGCAACTCCAATTTGTTTTCATTTTCAGAAAGCTCCTTTAGCTCCTGGTTACTGTGAAATTAGAGCAACATATTATACATTTATATTTACACATACACATTGTTAGAACAGGGTTCGTTGTTCAATATTATTTTGTCAACCATCATGTGTATGATCAGAAGCCATTAATGGGCCCTTTCTAACGGGTCGACTATTACCTCATTTCCTTTAGTTCTGTTATAGTTAGTGGGATGTCTGGCATGGTGTAAGCTGAAGCGCTGCCAGTTGCCTGCAATCAGAGCAGCACAGGTTTACAATGAACACAACATGTATTTGGGGCTCTTATAATTAATTCACATTAAAATCATCAAAACCTTTTGAAGTTTTTATAATACAGAGTTTCTTTCATACAGATATATTCCTAATCCCTTCATTTGTTATCCTGGTCTAAATACAGTCATCTGTTCATTAAGGTCGTATTTATCTAATTGCCATACCATAACATGGGGACATACATCATGAAGTGGCCTACCTGTAATGGATACGGAGGCAGGTGTGATGGAGTAGAGTTTGTCATGACAGACTGTGTTGGCATGGTGACTGGGGGTATGTTGTAGTGGGATACAGGAGGCTGGGTGTGGTTGATGGGGTATGGGGGCTGGTAGCCACCGGGTACAGGACTGCTACCAGATACAACTTTAGGTGAATACTGGAATGAACTGTTTCCCACTTGACTGGAAAATACATAACAATGTAATATTAGCAATTTATGAAACTACCACACATAGGATTTTTGGGGGTTCCCTGTTGATTGAGGTGCACATGAATTGTACAACTTGAAACAACTCAATAAACAGTTGTACAACACGTGGAGACACTAAGCTACGCTAAGCTATCTCAAATTAAAGCACGAAGATTGATGGCAAAGAGTACACCCATATGAGCAGTGATAACGTTGTCAACAATTCACACTGTTGAAGACAGCATTGAACCCTCATTTCTTCACTGAAGAACCTGGTACATCACTTAAATGCGTGACAGTGACAGTCATAACGTCAGTCAACTGACTTACTATGGTTGCTTCAACGGCGTTATGACAGGCGGGTTCGTCTGGAACTCCTCTACGATGTCACGAATAACTCTTCCCAAGTCCGAGTGTACGACAAACTGAAGCAACGAACCAAACATTGAATCACCAAAGACCACAAGTTAGAAAACATGTAAAGGTTTTATTCGTTTTAGTTCATGGTGTGATAAAGACAAATCAAAGCAATTCACAAGGAGCCTTCAGAATCTCAGCTTGGGCATTATAACATTTGATATGGCATGAACGTTTTCAAAGCATCAGAACCAATTTACTGGTTGAATAAACCAATTAAGCTAATAAACACCCGTGCATGGGGTGAGTGAATACTGTAAAATCTCGGTTAAATGTCGCAAAATTTTGGACAAACATTCAAGTTGTCATAAAGGGTGCAAGCGTGTTGAGTGCCAAAAGAACATTATGACAACACACCATCATAACGTGTCCCTCTCAGCCATCATTTCTAAAGGGAGTAACCTCCTGCAGCTGATCTAAATTTTAAACCTCAGCTTCCCAGATACACGATACATCTGTCAGCCCCGCGCCCCGCACTGCCTCCCGTCACGTATACCCCCACCCTATTATCATCCTATTGGCACCTACCCTGCCCCAACTGACCTGGCCACTGCATGTCCCATGAGAATTGGGATAGGGCGCCTTAGCAAATCACATTGACATTTTAAAATCAGTTTTATCCAGGCCTCTCCCCAACCTTTAGGTAAAGCTCAAATTCAAAAGTCAAGTAAAGTAATAAAGTTCAAGTCCTTTTAAAACTTCTTCATCAATCATTCATTGCTCCAACACACTTCACGATACGACAACCTACTCGTCAGATGTTTTCTAACACAAGCCCTGCAATATATGGACATTTAAATTTATATTTATGATCAAAACCGATAGCTAAATGTCATCCCATGTTAACATCTGTTCATGATCAATAATCCCTGTGGTGACAATAGTTGATAAGTATAGACACAAACGGTTGTCCCATAAGTATAAGACACAAATCATAAGTATAAGACTCAATCATCCATAAGTATAATCCATACGGTTGTCCATAAGTATAAGACACAAACGGTTGTCCATAAGTATAAGACATTGTCCATAAGTATAAGACACAAACGGTTGTCCACTTAAGCAGGAAAAACACCAACTGAGTTATGTGAAGCCATAAAAATTGCATAATTTTTTTCAATCTCTGACTATGGTTGACCCCACCAGAGCCAATCTCCGTCAGTTACTCGGCAACATGCCCAGTATTGTTGTGACATGCTACCCTCCACCCTTCATTTTACCTTGGTGTACCAACCACTTGGCTCACAATACCCCATTCCTACACCCCATCCCCTCCTGCCCGATGGTTATGACTTACATTGTTGATGCCTGGACAACCAGTCACCGTGAGGCTCTCGTTGACCCAGGGGTGAGTGAGCGTGGGTGATACCTTTACAACTGGCTTCTCTTGGGGGAACTGAGGTGGCAAGGAACTGAAACAACAGCATAACGCATCAATATTCTCTCATTTACTCACTGGACATTCATTGGTAAACAGAAGCTTATAAAAATAACATGGATGAGCTGCGGATGGCCTGATGTCAAAAGTTGCATAAATCATCATGGAGGAGAATAAAGGAACAAGCATTTGGTTCATTGCAATCATGGTTTGATATTGATCAGCAATTATTGGACTTTAAACAACTCAGTGGTTGGGCAATGCCATGGCATGGATGGAAATCATATTTGAGGCAATCCATCTCTCCTCAATTTATGGCATATACCATAGAATGTGGAGACTTTTAGGACTTTTTAATTTACACCTGAATCATCAAATACTTTATCTTGACTAATAAACTGAAAGACAATAAACAAACCATTGACTCACATGTATAATGAAATTGATGAACCATTGACAACAAAGTTGACTCTGTATTCAACATCACGATGAATCTCAGAAACACTGAAAACACACAAAAACACCAACATATATACATAAAAAAGCATCGGGCATATAACCGGAATCTATTTCTTGTGGTCAAATTTCAGCAATGACCATGAGTGCAAAATGATAACACAATTATCTTCAATTTTGACCACCATCTCGAATCATGACATCGCATGAGTTGTCTGCACTTATCAGATGAGTGCTGCCGTGTGCCAAGCTATGCGCAATTGAAAAAAGCTCTGATCAAGTAGTCTGTAGGGTACAACCTTGCTCTTCATTTAACGACAAACATGACACCATATTCTCCCATGTTATACTTATATCACCACAAGTTGTAGAAGTAGAGTGCCATACAACTCCTAGCCATAGGTAAAAAATTGATATAATCACAAAATGAGAAAATAATATATGCCTTCACGTTTCATATTAGGTGCCTGATTGGATTTTTTGATTCTTGCATTGGATTTATTCATTGCCTTTTAACTTTCATTAAAACACCCCAAAATAAGTGAACCCAGACACACAATGCAAGACCTATATTTTTTAAACATACTGGTAAACGTAACTGCACAGAAAGACCCAACTAGCACTGACTCTGAGGCTTTCTTTGATAACAAGTGATGCCGACTTAATGTCTTACTAGGCCGGAGAAATGGGCCAAACCGAAACGTAAGGCTGACCAGGAAAGGCTTGTCTTATATGAGAGGTAAGAGCTACTGGGGTGGATAGTTACATAGGTTACAGCCCAATCAGTTCATAAGCCGTAATGGCAAAACCTGTGGGCTGATTTTTAATTGCATAGCACCATACAATCTTGGGTATAACACACTATGGTACCTGCCCAAACCAGCCTCTTTCATACAGTTCTAAGCTGGCCTCTCATTGCAAATTAAGCTACACCACATTGAATGAGTGGGCACCTATTTACCGCCTATACACCACTTACACAACTGCTCAACATGCTGTTCAATATCTTGCACTTCCCTTCCTGGCCTCCCTGCAAATTACAGTCAACATGCACTTTTTTTAAAGACAGAAACCCTTAATCTGACCACTCCCATCCATTCATCTCATACCACATTCTAGAATGAAGTGGGCTTACAGACCAGTAAAAACGGTAAAGGCAGATCGTGCATAAGCGATAAGACAGCACACCGCGGCAGTCGTGGAATCCTGGTTAAGACACTTTACACTTTCCCATTGCATAGATTGTGTGTGGACCATAACATTGCACAATCATTAGTAACAACAGAACGCTTCTCAAAGAAAACACCAGCTTGTCAACTTAATCATGACATTGTAAACATTGACTCAGTGATGGAAATTAACATCCATAAATAGAGGTGCACTAACAGACGAACAGGAATCAATGCATGCAGAATCTAATGTTCAAACAGTGGGAAAGATGTGATTACATCAGGGACAAAAATTAATTTATTTCATCATTGCAGGCTATAGGTTGGACTCAAACTGTACACACATCTGAACATAAATGCCCTGATGAGAAATGTGAATATTCATACAAAACAAATTTGAAGCGAATTTCCCAGCACCAATTTCTTCTACTCAGGGTCTAAATGAGTGATGGCTAGTTGAAAATGCTTCCTTCCCATATTATCGTGGGGCAGGAAAGAGCTAATATCAAAATGATGGTCCAAATTGTCATGCAAAAAACAAAATGCTATGTTTGCTAACCTGAACGATTCTTTCACTTATATTATTCACTGATCTTGACAACATGACCCAGGGCAATGAATAAGCACTTATGACATCAACACTAATCTGGCCAAGCTAGCAATTCTTAAATAGTGCATATTGCTGTCTTCAACAAAACAGTGAAAGCATACCATGGAGAATCCCTGGTCGAACGGTGATATTTTTATATACCATTCTGAATCTTCAATTTCGCAATAATGGGTAATGCGTTTTGACAGGACCGTGAACAATTATATGGGACTGTGGAATTTAGAATCTAGAAAACAACATATATCAAAGAGCCTGTGAACAATTATATGGGACCGTGCAAAAAGCTTACCCCCAATCGATGTAGTTCTTTAGGAAATGCCATTTAACCCTTTCACGGTGCGAGTTGCATTAATGCATCCCGTGCATCAGACGGGGAGTTGCCTTAATGCATCCCGGGGTGCAGGGCGCGAGTTGCATTAATGCAACTTTTAACAGTAACCTCCGACCGGTGATGTTTCTAGCGTTAACCAATAGAATCCTATGTGTATGATATCAATGAACTTTGACCCTGATAGTGGGGTACACTTTACATAATAAATATTCATCATTTGAGCTAGTTTTATCCAATTACACGCAAATATGGGAATGGCGGTATCGACTTTTGGTTTGAGTCGGCGTTCAAAATGGCTGCTCGTGCATTTGTAAAAAATGTCAATGACTCGTTAGTCTTCAGCTGAGCAGAATTTATTGAAAATAAATAAGAATAGGCTGCAGTTGCATGGGAACGCAGGTTTGTCAAAGCATTGATGACGATTAGGATGTTTATGGCGATGTATGAAAGAGGTGACCGAGCTGTCACTTTTGATAGCCTACGCCGACAAGACGGTAAAATGGAGTTGAGCAATGCCAACTTTCATCCACTGATCCAGTGAGCCTAAACATGGCCCCATGACTATCTATCAGAGAGATTGATCTTCGGATCTTCCTGCTTCACTTGATATCTTATATGTATGCATAAGAACGAGAACAAGTTACAATTAACCATGCATAAACGTCATCGGCCATTTCCTTTGGTCGTTTCCCAGATTAATTCCGGGCAGGGAACGTATATAAAGCATCAACTCCGGTCACACATGTTAATTTTGGCAAAAATTCTGCCTTGAAAGGGTTAATATAGATTTCCGAGAAATCCAGATGAGATGTCCACCATTTTGGTAAATATAAGGTCACATGGTGTTTGTTTGCTCTCCGTTCGCTTGGAGCGGCATCATGCTTTTTTAACTGTCATGTTTGAAATAGTCTAGAAGGCGCCTACACGTAACTAGTACCGTCTCATTTTAAAGATAAACATGTGGATGTGCTCATCAATGATGCCACCATGACTGCAATCGTAATGGTAGTCCATGTCAGCTGAATACATCAACTCATGATTATAGGCACAAATTGATCATTTCCATCAAAACATGCGATGAAACCAAATAACTCTTCATTGCATGGGGACCAAACATTGTAGGACGTCTACTCAGACGTCCTGTAGGGATAACCATGGTGTAGCGTCAAGTGCCGATTTTTTTCTGATACATATAATGAGAAATATTTAGGAATGATCTTGATACATCATTGAACACAATTAGGTATTTAAAATACTCAGGGATGGTTCATCTTCCATGTCATTCATTATAATAAAAGTCAGCGAAGTGGAAGTTTGAATGTCCACCACTTAGCACTGCACCAGTGTTTGTTTAATGCGGAGACAACAGTAGGTAGGTCTGGTACCAGGCTACCCAGCATTGGGACATATACTACTGAAGTCAGTCTGGTACCGTACCAGGATAGTACAGAGTGAAAAACTTTAATGTCATCTGTAAACAGTTAAATAACCAGACAGAAATTATCCAAACCCAAAAATAAATGTCAGACGTCTCACTTCTGATTGAAGGATCGTAACTGCTCGATCTGCTTAGTTTTTTGGGTCTGCAATGCTGTTGGCTCTGGAAGATTGCTTTTCGGTTGTCTTGTGAGCCAGTTAAACATGTTTCGAATCAACTAATAAGCATAAGTACTTTAACAAAAATTGGTAGCGGTCAGCTCTAAATGAATCACTTTCCATATCAAGATGAGGCAAAGCTCGAAACCGGAAATGTGTAGTACGTCACTGAAAGCCGTGCTCAATATCGCAAAGCTCCGGAGTGCGCAGAATCTCCGATAAAGAAAGCTTTTGCACTGACGATGTGGTTTTGTTCTCCATTATATTCCTTTATCGTACAGAATTTTCGTTCTTGAGTTTTTGAAGAGGTTAGTTGCTTGAAAAAAATATGGAATTTATAATTCTGAGAATGCAATTCGGAGTAATGAGTAACTTCTGAATTAGATGACATTTGTAAAACCTCGTTTTGTGATAGTTTATTTAATCAAGGTTTCAAACAAAATGCGTTTAGACAATCAGATTGTCTATCCCGTTGTTGCAGTCTTATATGTCCATGACTAGATGTTTAGAAAAAGCTCATTGCGCAAGGGAACTCTTGCCCCAACTGTTTAAAATCCATTTCATTCAGTTTGATGCACCAGTTAGGTACGATGTATCGCATATGCGAAGACCTCCTGGACGTCATTGTAGTGCATACGACCACTGAATCCAACGCAATGCAAAATTACAGCATTCGAGAGGTATTTGGTTTCATCACACGTTCTTGTCCATTGGAACCTGTAATCACAAATGATTTATTCAGCTGACATGGATTGCAGTCGTGGTGCCAAGGGAAGTGAATATGAGGTCACATGGTATTTGTTTGCTCTCCATTTGCTAGGAGTTCGAGGAGTGGGTTCAACACACAGCACACATGTTTAGTATTTACTCCATCATGATGGTAAGAATGGCATATGTGCGGCAAGGCTGTACACCAAGAGGCTGTGTTGAAAACCCACCATGCTATTAGAAGTGTCGTCTGGTCTGTAACTGCATGCACCTACCGCCTCGTTGTAAAGATAAACATGGTGCCATGTGGTCCCTGATGAGATTTTAATATTTTGTTCTTGATGTTACCACATCCTATCCAACAGCCCCGGTCAGACGGTGATGTACATATATTCTGTCCTGCAAAGATGCCATTCAATGAAAATATCATAAATGAAGCAATCGGCACCTCACACCAATGTTTTATATGGATCAGGATGAGTATCTCGTGAACAGAACTACTTTGACTATCCACTGTTGCATGATTGATTAGCAATTGTCGCTTACTTAGAGAATCACAACTTCCCTTCACGGCAATCTCTGTCTTGAAAATATTACGTCGCATTATGCAGTTTTAGTTTCATTCGCCAGGTGGTGGGTACCCAGAAATATTAGTTATGCATCATTTTCTAGGCAATATCATTGAATGCATATTCCTTCTGTAATGTAGGTATTGACAAACATGAATCGTACTTAAATTTGGAAAACAATTGTTTGCAAAGAACCTTGTCTACGCATGTGTCGTTTTTCTCCAAAACAAACATGGTGCTATCATATTGAAAATGTAAACTTTTCAAAATTAGTCTGGCTTGGTCCCGGGAGGGGGGGGTACTTGACCATCTCCCGGATAGGTGTGTGCCACGGGACATCGAAAACCCGTACAAGTCGTACAAGGTGAAAATGGCCAAAAGTATACCCCATCGTACAATGTATTTTGCGAATGTATAACCCGTCGTACAAGGTAAATGGCAAGAAAGGGTACCCCGTAGTATAAGGTGTTATGCAAATGTATAACCTGTCGTACGTCGGATAAATCTCGAAATCTGATCAGCTGATTTCTGATTACATGCAGTAACAGCTTCGCGCGTTTGCACGGTTTAGCGTGTGATTCTTGGCACGTCACGCAGGGACCATTCATTGCATTTGCATTGTCAACAATCGGTGGGAAATCCTGGGAGAAAATCTCAACATACTGAAACAAAATATATATCAAACCCGCTGTACAGATGGGAAGAGAAAAACGAAGCCCCTAAAACCCGTCGTACAGATTGCAGCCGAAAAACATACCCCGTCTTATAAATACGAAGCCCAACAAAACACGTTGTACAAGTCGAGAAGCCGAAAAAACATACCCCGTCGCGCGGCACATGTATACTACCTCTCTACACTTAAGTGCCCCCTCTGGGGGCTTGGTTCAGTCGCCTTGTGAACAAGATGTCCTGCTGGGCTACCTATCCAATTGTAAGGATTCTGGAGAAACATACTCATTAACCATTTCAAGGCGCGTTTTTTTGCCAAATTCACCATTACTGACCTTTGATATTGCCAAGTATACATTGCCTGACCTGAATTAATTTTCGGAAAATACGAGAAAATGACCAACGAATGTTTAACATGTTTATTGAAACATATCTGAAGTCCACACAAATATTATATACATCAAAAGAAAGGTAAAATTCCCAGTAAGTTGAAAATGATGTCACAACAACACAATATGGATCCTAAATAGTGCTAAATTGAGAGGGGAAAGAAGAGAATATAAAAAAACTAAACTACAAAACCAAAGCCATTGTTGTTGTCGTCGCTCTCACTCGATGACGCCTCGCTGAGTTCCAAATCGTCACCAATACCAAACTGCAAAAGTCTTTGTTGACGAACTGCATTAACCTCTTCAATCTCGTCGTCACTAAATCCGCCGAATTCTCAATCACTAGAGCTGAACAATTCCCTTTGTAACGCTGAAGATGCCATCTTTAAAACTCATTTAAAGATCTTTCAAGCGTTTCCCGTAAATAATTAGGTCAAATCGTAAATATTTATGAGCTAGGTGGCTTTATTTGAATATTCAGAGGCACATGATGTCATCCATACGCGATACGATTGGTTGAATCTAGTTATGTAAGCGGTCAAAGGTCGCAATGGTGAAAGATGCATCAACGCAACTCGCGGTCTGAGATACGGGATGCTTTAATGCAACTTGCGGTCTGAGATACGGGATGTATTATTGCAACTCGCGCCGTGAAAGGGTTAAATAGTATACACTTGGATTATTAAAACATCATATGCCTATGGCATGGTGGTGTTGACAAAATCCTCCCTGGTACTTGAACCATAATCTGATGACCTTGCCCTACTTGCAATGCTCTTGTCAAGCTTTGGACTTGGACATTGTATTTGTTATTCAGAAAATCACACTGCTTATCATGCAGAAAGTTATGAATGACTTATTTGACTGGGATGGAAAACAAATAATGAAATCAGGAATCTGCTTTTGGATCAGTGTGTCTTTGCGTTATATAACCAACATCTATAGCTCTGCAAATGTTAACTGTGGTCACTAACAGACACTCTAATCCTAAAAACCTGTTACAGGATAAAAAATAGATCAAAACAATAACTGCAGGAAGGGTCTTAGCAGTCTAGCACCAGCTGTCCTGATTTTGAGGTAATTTTTGATTATAAGCCATAGGATTTCGAGATCAAGCTACCGTAATGGCTGTAGTCAATTATATTGCAATTCTACCCCTATATTCTCCCACATAATCTGATATAGATAAGAGGTTCTGTAAGACCATCAAACCTTTCAATATCAATACCTATCAATCATTTCTTGATTGCATGTTCAATATTTGAACCCTCCCTCCACCAACCACTTCACCCCCTCCCCCCAAACACCCTGCCCCCTCCCCACAAACACCCTGCCCCCTCCACCCAAACTCCCCTTTGAGACCAGGGGGAAAATAGGCCCACCGTATCCTCCTGCATGCTGTAAGGCAATTAAAAGGGGGCAACCTGTTTGCCATGGTTTGCAACTCCTGTCAGTAGACTTTACTTAGATGAGAGGCTGGAATGACCCGGTCCAGTCAATCAGCTGGTGTTGACATGTCTTAAGATAATCATTCCATTTCTATCTTTTTCACACACTTCTTATTACTATTTTCATGCAAGGCATGTGCTCAATCGGGTCAATATGATCTCATCGTATTAGCTCAAACTTTGTGGGTACCATATAATGCATTGTTGGTGTTCCATTTAACCCAATAATTACCTTACCTTGTATGCTCAATAAACAACAAAAAGGTTTGAACCCAGAGTTGATGGCGATAAAAATCACAGATCTCTGTCATATTCCTCCTCCTTTTGCTATCCTTTGTTGATTGTTGAGGAAATTTCTCTGTTTGACATATTTCTGATGTGTGTTGACAGGTGTGCTCATCAGGGCCACAGCTACACCTGGAATTGGACCCCGCCGAGCTTCATGCATCTCCACTTCATTCAACCTTTCTCCCGCTCGCCCACCTCTCTTTATACAAATTAGAATACAACCAATATGCCAATTGCCACCCCAGAATATGGCATTCAGGATATTTGGGCTTCGAACCTTGAAATGGAGTTCCGCAAAATACGGCACATAGTCAATAAATACCCCTATGTTGCTATGGTATGTTTCACATTGCATAACTCTGATAAGTGTGACTTTCATGTCAAGCGTTTGAATGAAATATTGTTGTTAAAATTTTCTTGGGAATGTTGGGATATCAACATATGTTGAATATATATTATGCATGTGTTAGTCACCTTATCTCTCTTTCACTGTATGGTAATCTAGGTTAACGTGTATCAATGCATTGATTATACACTTTATCATGCGTTAAAATATATTTTTGCTAACAATATGTGTGTTTTGGTTTGATAGGACACAGAGTTTCCTGGTGTTGTTGCCCGTCCGATTGGTGAATTCCGCAGCACTGCCGACTACCAGTACCAGCTCTTACGATGTAATGTTGATCTCCTGAAAATCATCCAAGTAAGATTCCTCTTTCCATTCTCACTTTTCCATGCATAATCGACTATCAAATGCGATCATTTAATTAATCTTTGATCAATAATCCCAAAAACCCAGACAGATTGTTATCCACACTACCAGAAAAAATTATGCGTGTAAACCTTTAAAAAAAATTTTTTTTTTAAATCTTCCAATCTCAGAGCCAAGTCCAGCTTATGCTAACCATCAGCAGCATGCCCTGTATAGTGGTAATACAGGTCATCTCACACCCTGCCCAGCCCATCTGATCCCTTCCAGATTCTGCAAAGTAACCAGTTGAATGACCTTTCACTCAGATGCATCATTTCAAGACCCCAAAAAATGGGTTGTTGCAATCTATGCATGTGTGCAACCCATGCATGAGTAAATGCAGTGTATCTTGTTAAGGTGTTATATTTCTTCTATATTACAATGCTTAAACATAATAGGTTACCTCGTTACAATTGTCCAGCCTCCCAACAAGTTCAAGGTCACTGCATTACTGTATTTTCTATATGTACAACCATCTCCTGCCAGTGAATGAAAAAGGATTGTTTCCGCTTGTGATTTTGTTGATGATCCATATAGCCGATGTCATGAGTTGACCAGGTGTGTGTATGTTCTGCTCGCAGGTGGGGATGACATTCATGGACAGTGAAGGTAACCCAGCCTCCCCAGTTTCCACATGGCAGTTCAACTTCAAGTTTAACCTGACGTCAGTAACCCATTCATAGCTGCACATCTATATTTATCACATCTCAATAGAATCTATTTTTTAGTTTTCAATCATTCATATCTTTTTGTTACGTTTTATTTGTGATACGTTAGAATGTGGTTATTCTCTTATGGTACTGTAACCTAGAGCTTTCTGTATCAGGGAGGACATGTATGCTCAGGACTCCATTGACCTCCTCACCAACTGTGGCATCCACTTCAAGAAGCATGAGGAAGAAGGCATTGATGTTGAGGAGTTTGCTGAGCTCCTCATGACCTCTGGCATTATCCTCAGTGACAAAGTCAAATGGCTCTCCTTCCACAGGTCAGTCAAGCCCTATCTCAAGACTACGGTCACTTCCTAGACTCAAACCCTGTATTTTAAAGTGAGAAGTTGGGTCCTTGTAGCCTGATGGACCATTTGGAGCGTAGTAGCACATCCTGCTGCTGTGTAGCCGTCGGGAAGTTTTTCTGTACGCTGTATTACTTTACTACAAAAATGGTATAGAAATACTCTAATAATTAAATGTTGTTGAACACCTGCATGTCACTTCCTACTTCAATTGATGTCTGTGTAGAACAATAGCTTTGTCTTACATGAAGAATTCCATTCTGTATTCACCTCTTTGTTCTTTGCTTTTCAGTGGCTATGATTTTGGCTACCTACTGAAGGTGTTGACCAGTTCCAGTTTACCACAGGAAGAGTCTGAGTTCTTTGAGCTGCTCAAACTCTACTTCCCTAATATCTATGACGTCAAGTACTTGATGAAGAGTTGCAAGAACCTCAAAGGTGGTCTACAAGAGGTCTCCGAACAGCTTGCGGTAATACTTGCTTTGCTATAGCTGTATGATATTTTGACTGCTAAGAGAGACTAAGTTGTTTTTTGGATCCCCGATAAAGATCCCTTCTCATTACTGTGTGAAAGAATGGTAACAGGTAACTCTGAAGTTATCTGTGGGCTGGCCATTTTTTCACCACCAGTTTCGTTGGCAGAACCAAACTTTCAGTGTATTGTTGGTCAATAAAGTGTGTGTTGGGGTTGGTCTGTAGTGGTAATTGGTCTGTGAAAGGCTCAATTGTAGGGTATGTCACAAGTCCAGCCATTTGCATGGTGGCACAGTAAATTGACAAAAATTTCTGAAGAGCAATAATCCTTACATATACAATGGTCACATCTCTGTCCCTTTTCATTCTAAATTGCTTTTATCGAACGGCTTATTATCTGAATTGTGCTCTTCTGAACATGTGCATGAACAAAACATTGTCATGCTTAGCACTGGGGATTGGTCTAGCAGTCTGGATGTAAATGTCATGTGGACCATTCACTGTGATAATGTGACAAAAATATATGTGGCTTTAAAATAGTAATTAGTTACCTAATAATGATGACACAAGTTTTTATTTATTGCAACATACGCGGCTTGTTTGAATAACTTCTAATTTCCTAGAACTGATGTATTTAATACCTGCATTACTCAACAGATTCAGAGGATTGGGCCTCAGCATCAAGCCGGCAGTGACAGTTTATTAACAGGGGCAGCCTTCTTCAAAATGAGAGAGGTGAGTTGCCACTGCTTCTTTATTACAGGTAACATCAGTGAACACGTCACAATGAGTTACCACAGTATCCCAATAATTCTCGTTCTGACGACAGCTTTATGTATGTTTCAGTTATTTTTTGAAGATAACATCGACGATGCAAAATACCTCGGCCATCTTTACGGGCTGGGGGCTTCTTACGTTCAGAATGGCAGCGGTAACTATGAAAGTTTGACAGGGTATGGGCCTTCAAATTCTCACACTCCAACCAGCAATGGAGACAGTCCCTCAAGTTCCACGCCTGTGTCGCTGGCAGCAACGAGCAGCAGTTGACGTGCACAAGTGTTAAGATTGCTCTTATCGCTGTCAAGATGGACTCGCTGGCCATCACCTGCAGACTTTTTATGGCGGATCTCTCCGTACAGTCGTTGTTTTAGCATCCGATTTCCTGCTCAGTCACCGGCCCATCATCGTCACATTGCTCTCAGCCATTGAAGGTTTTAAGTTCCGGGTAAAAGTGAAATTGGATCTCCCTGTAGGCTCCTCTGATTATATTTTTAAATTACATGATATTCATTTTATATTCTTTGGATCAATTGTGGTGCCTATGTTATAATAAGCATTGAAAGCATTGGATGTCATGGTGAATATTAAAGAAATTATTTTGGAAATTCTAAATGTGTGTGCCATGTTTGTGACATACTCAAAATTGTCAACAGTTGATAGCTGCCGCTTTTGTCATTACTGTGGATGCATTTGTCATGAGTCTAAAGCAACTAGCTTGTGGGTGAATTGAAGAGGAGTTGGCATTGCCATACGATGTAAAGCTTTTGACATATTTGAAGTCTGGGTTGTATTTGATGATATGCAGAAGCCAGCTAGAGCCAAAGAGGGCTATCTTCATCTACACGTAGTTCTGTTGCTTTTGTGTTTATTTTTTACAGCCATATAGTTTGTATGTTTTCTGGTTGTCTTGATGAAGATAAATCCCACATGAGATGGCCAGGGCAGCACTTTGTCCAGCTGGTTTCTTACCATATCCTCTATAAGGCAGCAGGGATGTGTATTGTCACATCTGATTTAGTCACATCAGAGATCATGTGCTTAAGGTGGTATTCCTGTATGTTGTCTGTTCTAAGAAATGTTCATCTGTCAACCAAGTATTTCTAACATCAGACCGGTCGCTCTATTTTCTGAGAGTAAGGTATCTCTACAGCCTGTAAGGTATCACTACAGCCTGTAAGGTATCACTACAGCCTGCTAGGTATCACTACAGCCTGTAAGGTATCACTACAGCCTGTAAGGTATCACTTCAGCCTGTAAGGTATCACTACAGCCTGTAAGGTATCACTACAGCCTGTAAGGTATCACTACAGCCTGTAAGGTATCACTTCAGCCTGTAAGGTATCACTACAGCCTGTAAGGTATCACTACAGCCTGCTAGGTCCTGCTACTGCCTGTAAGGTCTCATTTCTTTGAGGGAATTGCTGCCGGGTCTTGTCGCTGTCGATAAAGCCTGGCTGTAAGCAAGACTTTGCTGCTGTTATCAAGGGCTTCCTGCTGTTGCTACTGTAAGCAAAGCCTTGGCACTGTAAGCAACATCCGTGATATTGTTGTTATTGCTTGACTGTGTAATACTCTGCAATAGTACACCGGATTTTGCTACAGTCCGTGACAACTTGCTTCTGTAAGATCTAGTGGTGACCCCTGTTATGTAGCTGGCTATAAAACGGGGCTTGCGACTGGACCACTCGATGTTGAGGCTTGCTTTGACATGGTGATGGCAGACAGCAAGGCTGTTTGACCATGCATGGGTGTGGTACTGAATGTGCTGTGCTATGTTCCTGCTTGGTCTAGTGGTGCCCCTGGCACAAGTGGCTATGTGAGGAATGGAAATACCTAAAATTGTAGGATTGTTGCCAGAAAATGACCATGGATTGTCTTGGAGATTAATGTACATGCTGTGTTCCCTGTGGAATTATCAAACGAAATGCGATGGTTGTAAGGGGCGATGACCCCCCCCCCCCCCCCCCCCACCCCCCCTCCCCACACTTCTCTGTATATTGTTTCTGCCATGGCCTGTGTACACAGCTGCAAATGTCAGTGAACAGAACTGCCATGTAGATTTAATGTGCCTATTGCTTTTACTTGGGTTTCATATGTTCTTGAGTTGAATAAACCCTGAGAGCTCAATGCTGGGTCGCAGTACCATACCAACAGGCCGGCTAGACGGCATAACAAGTGTACATACTTCATCTTTGTGTGTGTTTTCAGTTTCGCTTGATCTAATGAGACCATCAGTGATCTAGTTTGTTTATTCAGCTAACTCTTAGCTTCACTAGACTACCTTAATGCTTTCGTCTCCTTAGTTGACAGTGTCACAGTGAATTCACGACCGGCTTCTCGTGGAAATTTGCATCTGCAGTCAGTTGGTGCATGATCACACTTGTCTTGATAGTGTAACAGTTCTTGTGTTTGTGCACATAGCTTGGTTGTCATTTTATAGCTGTAAATAAAGAAAGGCAACCGTCCTGTGTACCGTACCAAACAGCTTATGTAGCTTCTGTGTTGTCTTGTTTTATTTTCAAAGTTTCACCTCTTGTGGTACAGAATGCTATAGTGCTTGTACAATGCAGCTGCTCGCCATGAGGCAATTCTACGTCTCATTAATATGGCCAGCAGCGACCTTATCGCTATTGCACAATCCAGTCTGCTATTACGGCACGGGCAATTGTACGTGTGTAGCTTTGGACGATGTTGTCTGCCTTGTCCTCTATCTGCCGTCATAATCATTACTGGGCTCAATTCAACAACAGGAAACCTAGCTGGCGTCGCCAAGTAGAGGGCAATAACGTACGCTGTTTAAACAGCATCACTGTGCAGCAATGTTAAGGTTATTAAGATGGTTAGTGTTAGTTATCGCATGGTGACGCGGATGATATGGGGAAAGAACACGAGGACGCGGAGCGTCCGAGTGTCTTTCCCCATATCATCCGCGTCACCATGCGATAACATACTTATCGCGATGGCACCTACACGCGATAATCAAGCACGACGCTGTCTCCTAATAATGATAATTAGCGTGAACCTATGTTATGTAAGGTATCTACCTGGGACCTGTAAATATGAGAGGTAGTCCCTTAATCCCCCATTCGGTCTCAGCTGCCTGTCAGGATGGATTCAACTATAGGAGAACTCGGAGATTTATCTTTTTTCGACTCTATGCTTCGATAATTTGTTGTGTGAGACTTGCAGAAACTTCCTAACTCCGGCAATCAGAGCTCCGCCGACTTCGCCGTTGTTTGATGTTAGCAACACTGTAGCGCAGTAGTCACGGCTCGGCAGGTGTTACAATTTCGCGCCTCAGCATGATTCCGGGGAGATGGGGTAATACCGTGACTTCCCGACGAGCGCTACGCAACCAGATTAGCGGCTGGCAAGCAAATGACTCTTGAGAAAACCTTCGTTTTAAGACTTGTAAAGTGCGCGTGATATTAAGAACTTCCGTAGTGTTACCATGCTAGAGCAGCGATGCTCTGTGGGGGACCATCTCAAGTGAAGTTGTTTCTCGGTGATATATCGACACGGTTGCAGTTATCACATGGCAAACTGTGCGTTTGAGGTGATATGGGGAAAAGACCGAGCTTTTTCTTGAGCTCTGATTGGCTGAGAGTAGGGTGCCATGCGATAAATAGTTAGAGAAAATCATGTTGGCGAAGGTCATTGAAAGGTCGTACGATTGAAAAAAACTGACGCGATTGGTCTGGTTTTGGTTTGGCGTAAGGCCATGTCATTTTGGCGCGGCCTCCATTTGCCCATCACTATCGGGTGTGCTGTCGTCCAAGCTACTGCTGGGGAGCCGCTGATAAGCTGAGTGATGCAGACACAACTATAGCACATCAGTTCACAAGTAGTTAAATCTTGACACATGCCCTGCCCGCCATATCACTGTCTTGTCAGCTGCGATCCATTAGTGGCATTCTTCGTGGTCTCAGCAGGGTTTCGGCAGGTGGTTATCATAAACAAATTGCAGCCTCTCTAGCTGCGGTACACATTCCAAACGTATCACCCTGTGGGTCCAGGGGTAGAATAGGCCCACTGTATCCTTCTGCATGTCGTAAGAGGCGACTAATAGATTGCTACCTGCTGGCCATGGGCTGCAACTCGTGTCGGTGGGCAATGGGTTCCCGGTTGTTCAGTGGCCCTTCTTTCCTATTTCTCCTTGAAGGTGGCTGCTAAATCAGGTCAAACTTATCTATTAACCTTTCTAGGCGCCATATAACACACATTCGTGTTGGTGTGCCGATAAACCTGATACTCACTCACTCACTCACTCACTCACTCACTCACTCACTCACTCACTCACTCACTCACTCACCCACTCACCCACTCTCACTCACTCACTCACTCACTCACTCACTCACTCACTCACTCACTCACTCACTCACTCCGGCTCAATATCTTCCCTGAAATATTGTAGGCGTTTTGATATCCCGAATATGTTCAGGAAACCATCAACGGAAAACTGTACTTTTCACAGAGCATTGCGCCAATAGAAAACTATTGACATCCCAAATCATTGTAGGACACCGCCAGTAGAACACAATGGAAAAACTGAATCATTGTCAGAGACCACCAATCGAAAGCCATGGACACCCGGAATCATTGTCAGAAATCACAAATAGATGTATGTATGTATGTATGTATGTATGTATGTATGTATGTATGTATGTATGTATGTATGTATGTATGTATGTCTGTCTGTCTGTCTGTCTGTCTGTCTGTCTGTCTGTCTGTCTGTATGTATGTATGTATGTATGTATGTATGGATGTATGGATGTATGTATGTATGTATGTATGTATGTATGTATGTATGTATGTATGTAAGTACGTACGTATGTATGTATGCTTAGCTAAGCGTTATTTTACCTAGTGCCGATAAACAATATCAGCACGTTTTTGTCTTCTCTTGCCCCTGAACCCTTTTCAACTCAACCCGCGGCTAATGTGGCGTGTTTGGCGATCGCCGATGTGTTGATAAACCAAGTTAGCTTGGTAGTATACTTTTAAAGTGTCTGTCGCACGGTTTAGTGTACTTCGCTGAAATGAATTTGTCATGTTTAAAATAAACATAAACCGGTACAATGAACATCACATCTGATCAGTTAATGCCGTAATTACATAAAATATCAGTTTCAAATAGCCGACGATAGCTGCGGCAGCCATTATCCAGGCCACATCCCAGCGCATGACGTCATTCCAGGGAAACATAGGGAGTTCCACGTTGTTAACTCACTAGTGTTTGATTCCAGCTCGTCCCTCGTATTTTGATATTTGACCGTTTGAAGAGATTCTGTGATCGATCAAAAGCGGTAGTTAATGGTGGCGTTGCGCATGAATAAATACTAGTCCGCGTCGCTATGCATTTTCATGTTTTTAGTCACAAAGTTGGGGGCGGGGCTGTTTTCCAAGAGCCTATATTGATTGATCATCAATGATTCGGTGTTCTCAATACCTAGAAAGATTTTAATCGCATATCCAAGCTAG
Source organism: Urechis unicinctus (assembly GCA_034190875.2). NCBI lineage: Eukaryota > Metazoa > Annelida > Polychaeta > Xenopneusta > Urechidae > Urechis > Urechis unicinctus. The sequence continues at coordinate 85,668,015 of CM067353.1, forward strand.
TCTGAAATTGCCAATTGCTGCCAATTAATCAAAGAAAACATTGGGATGCCTCATGTCTACTAATATGGAAGATTTGAAATCTGCAGAACCCTTTTGGATATTATTTGCATTATAGAGGCATTGATTGTGATTGATATAACTATATATGTAGCCTTGGTGTTCACCAGGCTCATAGCAAATCAAGAGTCACTGTTCAATATATTCTTTAACCAATACATTTCAAAGAGTAACAACAGTGTTAGCTTGCCAACATTAAAACATGTTATGCATGTACATAGTCATATATTCATTCAGAGTGAGAACACAGGGTAACATTTCCTGATCTGTTGCATCCAACACCCCATCAACATTCTCACCTGGCTTGGTATTGTTGATGGTATAGAGCCAAGTAGATTGTTACTTGTATCTTGCCTCTTCCGTTTGTAAAATGAATGGATTCATTTCTTTCCATACATGTTCTGGACAGAATGACTCACAGGAGGGAAGCCTATCCCATTTCAAATTCACATCTGCAAGGCGAAGCAAGCCCTGTAGAGGCAATGATGGTCCCATGTATTACGAAACTATCATTCCAAACGGAAATCACGCCTCGCGATCACATTCATCACTGACCTGACGTCACACGAGAGACAATCAATTATTCATGAGCACGTCGGTCAGATGCGCTGAGGTCGCACATACTGTCGAACTTGGACCGAATCCGTATTTACGAGTTATATTTACATAATCTGGCGTAAAAAAATACATAACTTTTCGTGCGAGTAGCACTCACACCGGTAAATTGTCATCCACGCCGAGTCAGTTGTCATTATTACTAGACGAAACGACAATTATGGATCCTTACATTCATTTGCGCTCAATATTTCCTTTGAAGAAGCCAAAATCAAAAGAATACACACCCAAGATCACGAAGCAATTCGAATAATAACCTTCAATGAAATGCGCCAGTGCATCAGCTCTTCTTACTCATAAAAAGCGAGTAATGGTTGATCATTATGGCCGCTAAGCACGGAAGCAAACAGGGTTCAGTTTTGTACAACATCACTCCAGTAGGTCTTAATCACCCGTCCTGTGACAGCACAAATGTAAGCCCATATAATGAGATCATAATGAACTACACCCATGTGTGACAAATGGCATAGCGATCATAGCAGTACAAACGAATGTTCAATCCGCTGAAGTCACATTGATGTTCAATGCAAGAAAAGATCTAAGCTAGGACTATAAAACGACCATAGCATCTCATATAGAATCACGAATATTCGCCCCATAACAACCACAAAAGTAATTATGCACGGTCTTTAGAGCAGAAGGAATGTTAACCTCGTATATTACGTATATAAATGATGAGATACCCTGGGGTTTTACTTAACTTCAATCAACGAGGTGATAACGTGACAGAGATGGATGAAAACGATTGTGATCCTTGGAATGCGCATCGTCCACTTCGGATAAACAAAACTGCTAGACCGAGCTATGACATCCCGTCTTTCCGCGCGATATCATTAGTCCATCGGGTCAGGTACCTCCCCTATAAGAGATTGTACTTCAACTTTACGCTATTACATATGAGGCACGAGTGATGAAACGTCTCCAGTGTAACTAGACATTAGACATTCGAAAATATGGCCATTGTTCGAAACGTGGACTGACGCATATAGCTCTATATGACAAGTGAACACGGTATGGCTTACCTATTGCAATAATAGCAAAATGAAGAAAAACTAATAATTTCGCGTGGTTAGTTCAACACAATGGTAGCATGCAAATGAATAAGCATATAACTTTGCTAATATTTACATGATCTAATCCAATACAGCCTGCATTGAAGCATCAATAATATTTGTCAATGTAAGCAACAAATATACACCAATTCTAATTTCAATTTCATGTGAACTCTACTTCGACCGATATTTCGGCGGTTATTCTTTTGATGAGAGTCATGAAGAAATTGTCACGTGTCAACCTGCAGTAAGATGATATGATCTTGTTTGTAACATGTCAAGATATATTGTTGATGTATGAGGTGATTGAAATTTCAGAAAAGACGTGTACAAATTAAATATTGATATATCTATTGGATATGAAATTTCACTACTATGGTTCAGTATAACTCGGAATGGCCTTTATTTTTATTCATATCAGATAACGCCTGCTTGCCTAACTGCTATCCCATGTAAGTGCTGAAATCACCACACTTGGTAGTCTTATATCTAACCGCAGTTTTTATTTATGTTGATTGAATTTGGAGTAGACTTCCTCATAATGTTCTCCACAGCATGCATACTCATGTATAACCAGGACAGTAGTGCTTGACGACATCAAGGTCTTGTTAAAAAATGTAATTAAAACAATCGTGTTTTTTGCATTATATCATGAATACGTTTCATTGCATTTGTGGAAATGGAAATACAAAAACTATAAGCTTTGATTTACCTGCACGTGAACATTTGCTTGATCACAAAAACCACAATACACTCAGGGACCAGACGCGGAGTGTGGGTGTTCATGCAGTTATCCTCAAATTCCCGTCAGTGCCTAGTCAAAGTTATCTAAAAAAATCATTAGCTACACTTGCATTCGGATAGTGCTTTAAAGCAGAGGAAGTCAGAAACCCTGATAAGTGAACATGTCTACTGGTACTGAAAATGGGGACCCTACGGTTCCTATTTTACCCAGTGAGGGAAATATGGTTGTCTAGCTAAATGCATATATACATATATAACGTCGAATTTTGTTATTTTAAGGCGTTTGAATTTTACATGTTGTTAGGGTTCATGTACGCTACTTTGCACAGATTACAAAATTTACCACGCATGGAAATGAACCACATTGTCTTTGAACGACTATACCAACGCTTCCTATCGACTGATTAGTCGCGAGACACATGAATGAATTCAAAATTATTTGATACATGTAAACATCATAGATAGTTTGTGTTACAGAAGAAAAGACATTGAATCAGTCATAATTCAACCCAACCCAGCTTTGATCCGTATAAGTATTTAATACTGATGAGGAATCAGGTATCATATCTTAAAACAACCCTCCACTTCGGAGGTCATCATCATTTAGGAACATACAGACACTGCAATTGACAATAAATTTTCTTACTTTCCATTGCCATGCACCCTGTGCTAATCAAGATGTAATGCAGTATCCAAGGAAGAACCCTGCATTCTGCGGTATTATTCCACCCATTGACAAATGTAACGAACGGGTTTTAAATATATTCACCATATAACCCACACTTGTTGGTGTGCAAATAAAACCCTACACGTACCTGTCCGAACCCTCACCTTGATATCTAATGATTGTTATCACAGTAATGAAGAAGAGTTATTCTGTGGTACTGGTGTGGTAACTGACAACTGACAACAATGTTCCTTTGTAACCATTATCGTATTCCATCCTGGTGAAATGAGACTTTCTTTAGGGTGATAGTGACAAACGGCCAGAATTACTGTAAGTGCTCCTGCGGAATACGAAAGTTAGTGAAAAGTATAATTATGCTATATCAAGATGAGCTCACGAAACTTATTGTTATGTTGCCGCTAATGCTATTTTGTGTATATTGTGTTTATCGCTATGGGAGAAACACAGTACGCGGGATGGAATTATAACAATTCAATCGCCAAACAAAGAGCACACATTCACGTTTGATAATGGTAATAAAGTTACTTTTGAGAAGAGAATGGTATATAAAGTAAACAATCAACAATCTGGACAACCTAAGCATCAATACGTCACAGCAACGAAAAACACAACAGCTTTGAAAAACTTGACGAGTTTTGGAACGAGACTCACTTCTGTCTTCACACGTTAGGAATGCTGTAATCCGATCCATCATATGATCATGTCATAATAAAGAATCTAATTGAAAAGACAAACGGAGAGTTCATCCAACTTTTGGGAATCTCCGAATTGCTGTAAGCCGGGCAACCTTTTGTACATCTACCCTGTGGGTCTGGGGGTAGCTTAGGCCCACTGTATCCTCCTACATGTCGTAAGAGGCGACTAATAGGGGCAACCTGTTGGCCGTGGGTTGCGACTCGTGTCGGTGGGCAATGGGTTCCTAATGGTTGAGCGGAGTGGTCCTTGCAAGGGCCATATCTCCAATGCACCACTTAGGCCCGGATTTCGCCTAGACAAGAGGCTGGAATGACCTGCTCCTGTCAATCGGCTGGTGGTGACTTGCCTTAGGATACTATTGGCATTTTTATCTTTTTCATCATCATCCACTTGTATGTCTCTCTTTTTTCCATTTATCCTAGAAGGCGGCTGCTTAATCAGGTCAAACTTATCTATTAACCTTTCTAGTCGCCATATAACACATATGTGTTGGTGTGCCGTTAAACCCTATACTCACTCACTCACTTATGTACATCACAATAACATGCACATATTAGTTTGTAAATAATTCATGCTTGACCGAGCAGAGGTTGGGACAATATTACCATGTATTATTCAAGTAAGTGCACATATGCATTAGATAATGCCTGTTGAACTCTGAACGATCAATGTATTAAGCAAACTCTAGTGACGTTCACTGTATTCAAATTAGGGGCTTAAAGAGGCCATCTGAAAACAACAGAATTCAACAGCCAACACCATTGTCAAGACAGGCTTATTACGATACGGGGACCGTTCATCACCAATAATTAACCCTGGCATTTGTACCTAATGTCATTGGCTTTATTTCGACCATTTATAATGCACCGATGATCACATCGACCAAGGTATTTTCGCATCTCTCTCTGTTTGTTAAAGGTCACGGTCTGCGCAATTCTGCTTTGCAAGGTCATCAACATCAAACCAGAGTTGGCATTTTTCAGTTAATTCTATAGTTTTGGTATCATTCTGTACATACATGCTACGTAAACGTGAATGTCGCCAACTCATCAATATATGAATAGTGGAAATATAAACCAAGTATTATACCGCGGAAGATATTCGGAATGGATAGTGGATAGCAAATTCATCCGCGTGACACTCACTGATATTAACAAATATGATTTATTTCTCCAACTATGAAGTAATTAAGCAACACGATAGGTGGAGGCACTGCTTAATTTATCGTATAAAGATATCTGCAAACAATACGAGATAAGAAGCAAATACTTGGTGCAGATCTCCATGAGCACGATAAGGGAAGGCAATATCTGTTTTTATTTGTAAATTATCTTGCCAAGTTCCAAGCAATAGAGTATGCACGTTAAATGATTGATGATCATGTCATTGACAGTAGCGAAGGATTCTCGCAATGTTCTGCCGTAAAACATTGACATTATTGTGCTGTACTCAATATTAATGCCCTCCCTGGTGACAGCTGTCGCAGACTCACATGACTTTAATGTAATTTGAAACGATACCAATGCAGGGAACACTATACATGTGATAGTCGCTTGTTGTGTTTTCACATTCCACGATCGTTCAAAATGACCCAATGCTGTGGTAGTCAGCGGTTGAATGCTCGAATACATGTTCGATTGCGGGTGGCGTAAATACGTCAATAGCCACACCCTGAATCAGGACACAATTAACGATCTAGATATATGGAAAAGAAACATCCAGTATGGTGTCTGAATAATTAATAATAATGCCATCGACAGAATTAATACACTCATGTAATTAAATGCCTGGAAAAGTCATTATCAGTTCCATACTTTAGCGATTGACAGATGAAATAAATACTACTTTGCATGCATTTGTGTTTGAATAATTTATCCAAAAAATATTTACATCGCTGTTTTGCAATATTTATTCCATTACATTATCCCTTCGCGTTGTGTGTATACATAAGCGGGCGAGTAATAAATTTAAACAAGATTCTATTTAGTAATATGATGTCGTTTATCAATGAAAAAGCATCTACGTCACTTTCCACAATAGGATGGTTTCGTGACTGTGATTGGTGATGATGATTATAATGCTTGGACAGTGCATTGTTCATTTGGCATGAACATTTTGTTTGCTTGAGAAGATCGATTTGCATTGCAGTAACAAATTAATGGGGTTTACCAATCCCGCCAGTCTTAACTCAAACCGGCTGGTCAAACAATGGCCGATCAGCTCCTGACCGATAACTAAGCCCAGCTGTAGAATCAGGAATTATAACAGGTTGAGCTGATGCATATTGAGACAAGCGAACGAACTTTGTTTCATCTGCTTGTAGTTAGCAGGGCTTACAGATGCACTATCTGCAGCATCTGTGTAAGCAACAACATGTGACTATTCGTGTATTCGTGATTATCCTGGCGGGCGTGAATGTGCGATAAGATGAGCCGTAGTGGTAGGAACAAATCAGCTATTGGTGCGCTGTGAAAAGAAAGTGTTGGCTAATGCATTCGTGTTGCTAAGGAATGTAACGCGTCGGGTGTGGTCGCGGGATGAGTGGAGCTTGATCAACCAGAGAATGGACGTTCACCAGGGGGTGGAGTAGAGCTTGTTGAATCAGAGACTGGACGTTCACCAGGGGGTGGAGTAGAGCTTGTTGAATCAGAGACTGGACGTTCACCAGGGGGTAGAGTAGAGCTTGTTCAACCAGAGAATGAACATTCACTAGTGGATGGAGTAGCGCTTGTTATACAAGAGAATGAACTTTCACTAGGGGATGGAGTAGCACTTGCTTAACCCGAGAATGAACGTTCCTTAGGGGATGGAGTAAAACTTGTTAAACCTAAGAATGAACGTTCACTAGGGGGTGGAGTAGAGCTTGTTAAACCAGATAATGGACGTTCACTAGTGGGTTGAGTAAAGTTTGTTAAACCTGAGAATGACCGTTTACTATTTTTGTATTGGATGGATCGAGTGTGAGAAACCCAACAAAGACACATTGGATGTCATGGTGTACAATCACGCAAGTGTAAAAAATTAGTTGGATGTAAAGGCTCTTAATGGATGCAGTAAAATTCGCTCATATTTTTAACAGAACAAGATAAAGTAAAAAATAATAGAGTGTTCAAACTGTTGTAGATCAAATGAGTGGTCCAGCGCCTATTACGCATCGTTTGACGGGACAAGAACGTTGGGCTATATGGAAACGTTCTGACAAATAATAATGAAATGCTTGACTTAACGAAATATTTGTGATAACAACTTGAGGAATCATGTTCTGACATCTTTTGTAATAAAGAATGCGAACGAAAGGGAACAAAAGGAAAATAAATGTCTGTTAGACTAGTTGTTTGAAGAGGACGAAATTGTGTCGCATCTTCAATGACTGGTATATCCTATGTTTATCGTAGATCCACTGGTTTTTTGTAGAATGGCTTTGGCGACATTTTGCAGAGTTGCATCACATTAGATATCTTTACGTGTTTTGATATTCAATCAGTATTATCCTAATACAATGCTTGTAAAAGGTTGTTATAATCATGCAATATATGCAATACAATGGACAGTGATATAAACATAAAGGCCAATATAAGTGCATGATGCAATTTGTCATATGAGTGAGCACATTGTCTGCGACCTGAATCTGTGCGATGATTGTAGCATCGAATCAACGCGGTTAACCTTCCTTGCAAGTCAGCATAGCTTTAATTCCAACGGACCGGCCAGACAATGGCAGATCAGCTACTGGGCGATAAATAAGCTCAGCTGCTACATAGAACGGTCGATACATGTTCAGACAAGTTAGGGAAATGTTTCGTGTTAGTACGGCCAACAGAAGTATCATCTGTATAAACAACCACATGTGACTATATGTGTGCGTGCGTGCCAGAAGAACTCATTAGGCCGGGAACATTCCAGTAGTTAACATTCCAGTAGTTAACACTCCAGTAGTTAACATTACAGAGTTGATATTCAGATTAACAAATGTGCCTCACAGCTTTATCGAATCGGAAGATATAGCATAGTTGTTGTTTTTTTGTAAATTTACCATGTATATATGTAATCATATTGGTAGCGGGTTTTAGGTGCAGCCACGGTTGTGTATAATTCATGCCATTCAGTAAATCACCGCGAGGATATGTAGGAGACTTCACTGCCAATTAGATGAACTACTATCTTCTAACTTCTAGTTGCACTTAGTATTACGATTGCAAGTACTAATATGCGTAATCACTAACGATATTTCCTCATGAGAGAGATAACATGCTGAGACCAAGAAGTAGTCATTATTTAATCAACCAACCTTTTCTGCAGTATTAATATTCTCATGCGAGTTGGTCGGATAGGAATTATTCATGATATCTTATAAAGCTCGCCTTATCTCCGCGATTTATTGCTGATGCAAATGTTGATCCATGCATTAGCTAGCACACAGATGCTGCATTTTGGTCTGTCGATGGTAATCATGTGTATCGTTACCCCAGTTACGTCATTTGGTTGCATATTGTCACTACAACACACTTTGGAATAACCTATCTAGCTGTACTGCTACATGCTACTTGTGATGAATTATGATGTATCGCTTGAGGTAGGAGCGCACGAAGGTCACGGCGTTCGATATTAGTAGTATTGCTAAAATTGGTCAAAGTAGAAAACAGTCTTTCGGAGATGCATGACAATCGTTATGATATAAATGAAGATTCATTGCTTCGTATCGCCATGTTTCTAATGAAGTAGATGACATGTATTAAAGGTGCATTTCATCAAAAAATCACTCGATTTTTAATCGAATAAAAAAGTTGCTAAATGCAGGAGTATCTTAAATGGTGCTGATATCCGGAATCCAAAGTTGGAATGGCCGTATATATTTCTTGTTGTTCTTAAATAAACTTTCAGTTCCTTATTTTTCACGTCAAAAATAGCCCATATTTGGAAGCTCATGCATTATTAATTACGGAAGCGCAGAAACGTCATCACTCTGTGCCGTTCGCCGCCGGCGGATGTTTACTTTGCGCTATTTTCATTGCGATAATGGACGACCAAAGCAAGAAACGAAGAAAATGTGGAGAGAGAAATAAGTTATTAACAGATTCAACAACTAAGAGAAAGAAGCGGGAGCTGGACTAGCTGCGGTCTAACACGAGGGTCTCTTTAAGATAGGTATTCAGGGAAGTGAGGAGTTTGACCAACGAAGAAGCTGCAAAGTTTTTGCTGGACATGTATTGTAAGTAATATCGTTGAATTATGAATACCCTGCTATCGACTCGGTCTGTATTGAATCGACTTGTGTAAATATCACCGATTAAATAAGATCTAAGGGCCTATTGTGAGTCCATTTCATTATTTGGATTTGTTAATTGTTGTTGCAAACATACCTTACTTTGTAAGGTAGAGAAATTATTGCATCCTCTTGACCCTAATTCAATGCCTGGTGTTCGTCACACCTTGCCCGCAATCAAGTTGTGGCAATGGACCACAACAAGCATAGGGATCGGGCATATGCTCTCAAGAAGGATGGCCAGCCAATGTAAGTCTCTCATGACCACTCAACTACACACTGACTAAATGACCTATCATAAAACAAATTACTGATGTCGCACATGTAATGTGTTCTAGCTATTTGGCCATATAATGCAATTTTGTTGTGTTACAGGTACAGCACTCGCTTCTACAAGCAGTCAAAGACGTGGTCATCGGTTAAGAGGCCAAGACTTACGACAGCAATCACAACAACACCCACAACGCTCTGCTGATGACCCCGCAACAGCAGTCTGAACATTGCTCCTGTGCCAAGGCCAAACAGTTGAGTTGCAGGTGTGTCGCTTTGATAAAAAATATGATTTGGAAATTTGTTTTTGTTGAAATGTACAAATCTTTTATTAGTCACATCCAAACTGTAATAGAAGAACCCATGGGATTGGCAAATAAATAATACATTAACTCATTTTAATGTTACTTCTTTTTCATCAGGGCTAGAATTATGAACATAAAAAGTCAAATCTACAGATAACGTTCCATGACTAATTGACAAAATTATGTATGCTTAATTCTTTTCTTCTGTGTTTGAGAGACGGAAAATTTACTTATACGTAAACAAAAATGTTCACAAAAATAATACCACATGTTTTGTGAGACTAGGAAATTTCAATACTGGGACAATATAATCTGCACAAAAATACCAATCAGAACAATGAGATATTTCCTGATTAAAATTACCAATTAAATCATTTAAGCTTAGTATATTACCAAATCCTTCTTTGTATTAAGCCTGTATACTGTCAATACTTGTCAAGGAAGAGGTCTCTGATCTTCCACACACAACAGGAGAGAGTTAGCCTCCTGCTGCACTCCCCCAAAAAGCCATGAATCCACGGAACCAATTGCTGATAGGCGCCGTGTCTGAGCATCATTTGTTTTGGTCCTCGACAACCGCATCTTATTCCCATAGCAAGTCCACACGGTACCGGTTAATAACCTCAATGACCATCGGGTCAAGCATAACTCCTTCCATCTGAGGTAGTGCATATGTGCAAAAGTCCGTGCTGTTGGTGCAACATTGCCGCTCCACAGAGGTAGGCATTTCCCTACATTGAAGGCAGATACAGCAGTCTGGTGAAGTGGTAGTTGATGGAGGGTGGAATCCTTCTTTCGGCGGTGTGGGTTAACGGGTGATTATAAGCGCAAACTGTGGCTGTCTGTCTAACCATCAACCAGCAACTGCTACACTCCATCCAAATCCAGCCACCGCACAAAAATCTGAAAAAACTGTGAGTAATCAAAAGTCTTCAGCTGAAGAGTGCTAACTGCTGAGTTGTACATTACCTTCAATTTATCTTTCCGTGACAGCTCTAAAGATTTAGCAGCCACTCTAATCTGCCGTAGGGCCTAGTCAGCTATTGGTGCGTTGCCAAGGTAGCCTCTGCGAACAAGATGGAGTCGTTTTCGGCTTGTCGAGGTCTACAAACAAATGAGAACCAGTGGAAATATATGGTCGCCAAGTCCAACATGGGACCCCCTATTTACTGACAAAGTGATTCAATTAGGTAAGGCAAGCCCAATAGTACCTTGTTTGAAGAAGGTGGGGCTCCTCTGCCACCTCTTCGGGCTGGACTGCAACCTCCACCGACTAGGACACCTGGGTCGTGGTGAACAATTTCAAACCATTAAACACATCCTTCCCAGTCATAATGGATGTATTGAGTTCAATAAAATACCCTTGATAAGAATACAATTCACATAATATAGGAACCAACATCAGTTCCACACAGGTTGTCAGAATCTGTACCGTGACCCCTTCCACAGCCTCTTCTTGTACGTGGTCCCCTTCTTGGCTTTTTGATTTCCTATGAATTTGAAAGTGCGTTGGTTCAATTAGATTAATGAATAAACATGACAAGAATAATTCAATCAATAATGTTACAGTGTTTGAGCCAAACGTCAGCCAAAAACAATTTGTAAATAATACAGATTTAAGGTCATCTCTGTCACTAAATTTCACCAAATTAATTCCAGCTATCCATGGCTTCTACAACACCAGGATGGTGTTAAAGTAGACAATTATAGACACACAATCTAAACTGTTTAAGTCTTATCAAAGTGGGTTACAACAACCTTAAAATAACCCAAATTAGAATCAAAACCACCCGTTTAGTGTCCCTTGTCCAAACCCATACGATGATACATGCCACCCCAAACTCTTAGAGCGGACGTTTCAGTACACAGGGATTTGCATTGGCTGGCCGCTATCTTCTCTGTAGGGTTTAGGTATGCATAGAAGATAGCGGCCGGCCGGCCATTTCAAATCCCTGTTTCAGTTCACTATAACCTGATAACGTAGACGTCCTGAGAGAGACCCCAGCCCCTTGATTTATAATACAATTCATGAGTTCATTCAGGAATATTCCAATAGTTTGCTATGAAAAAGCACAGATAATTGCATATGAAATAATCGAACAGGTGTCATGGCTTTACACTCCAAAACGTGACAGACTAGTCATGAATATCGTTTTTATTACGCTTGAACATGCGCTGCCTCAGGACAGTCAGGGTTAGCACCGGTCGAACGGTTATATAAATATATAGGACGACTTGTAGGGTAGCCGCGCACGACGGTACTATAAATATATACCGTCGTGCTGAGCTATATGTTGGTCGTGCGGCAAGTTTTTTTATTTCGCGTGCAGATAGCTTCTCATCAATGTTGTGGGGGCACTTACGTACCTATATATGTCGAGAATTGAGTCGGGAATATCCTTTTAACCGCACTATTTTGGTTATCCACTGTCTCGTGATTATTTAGCAATTGTCACATGAACTTTAGAATCACAACTTTCGTTCACGGGCAGCCCCAGTTTTGGAGATCCCGGGTCACATTACGCAGTTTCAGTTTCACTCGCCCTGTGGCTGCAGGTCCCGGGGGTGGGGGCACTTAAGTATATATATGTTGTATACATGTGTCGGGGTATGTCTTTTCGGCCTCCCGACCGGTTTTGTTGGGCCTCATATTTGTAGGATGGGGTATTCTTTTGCCATTTTCACCTTATATGACGGGTACGGGTTTATGAGATCCCGGGGCACACCCCTACTCAGGAGAAGGCAACGTGCAGCAAGTGCCCCTTCCCGACTGCGGGAATCCATAAGTGTTATCTTTTTTTCAATTGTCAATGTGATATCGTTGAATACATATCCCCCTTCGAAGGTAGGTATTTCCAAAAGATAATCATTGACAAAATGACACATATACTTACATAATACAATTCGGAAAGCAAAAGTTCGCTTGCGAAGAACCTTTTCTGCGCGTGCGCGCAGCAACCGATCTAGTCGTTCAAAATAAACATGAACTTTTCAAAATTTGTCTGGCCGGATCATCGCACGACGTCAATAAGACGTCGTGCACGGCTACTTGTAGGGCTACCTCAGGGTTTGTTCGCAGGTGTAACGCTATTTATTGTTAAATTTACGGTAATCTATTGTACCGATAGTGTTCACTGTATTGGGGCGGGTTCTTTTTTTATATAATATTCGAAAACTCCAATCAAAGAAGAGTCATACAAGAAATGTAGGAATCAAAAGACTCACCATTTCGGCTGCTTGCGTTTCCCCCTTCTGTCAAATCTGCACTGCGCGTGACGTCACGACTATGTGTTGTAAACAAATGACCCTCCTATACGCATGCGTCATTTTCCCATCGACATGTGATCATGTTTGTAAACATGGGTGTGACCGACAGATTTCGATACGGTGTAATCGAAGATACAGTGTTGAACCAGTCCGCAAAATGGTTTGTATGGGTTCCATTAAATGGAGCAAAAAAACAGCATGCCATTTTTTTGAAAAAAATACATCTTTAAAGAATATTTACATAGCCATGCCATCCTGTTATTGATAGAGAAGATCCTTATAGTTCATTTTTCTTTTTTATGTGATGATGTATTCATTTGCCTGAAATAGGACCGATACCTATCTCAACTACTAAATTATTTCATTTTAAAACAGGTCACAGGTATTGGTGTAGTTTTCATTTATATACTCTATCGTACCCATCGCAATGAGAACAAACATGACATGTTTTATAGAAGGAAGCACCTGTAGGGCAACATTTTAATCAGAAACAGTCTCTAGTCTCATGTCAGCCTCAAAACAGCTTTTAGGGAAATAATACGTTATTTGTGTTCATCTGCCATGGTACAAAAAGCGGAGTTCTATGAAAATCTCAGTAATTTCATTAGCCATGAGATTTGTTTAATCGATTGGTTGCATGACATTTGTTGACATTTGACCTTTTGCGGATATGCTTCGTGTTATCCAAACATCCGATCGACTGGTAACTAGGTCACCTAATATCTCCTTCAAACAAACTTCCCTACGTGGAATCAATAATACTGAGAAGGCATACCTGTTCCCTGTGATATTTACACTAACTGAACTTGGGTGGCAAACATCATCATTAGGTTGCTCCTCAAATCAATTTCTATTGACAGCCTTACACAGGTAAGCACATCGACCACGCCCATATGTTCACCTGGACGCATGTTTTGGCCTCTTCATGGCTGTTCTGTCTATTTCTGACTGCTTATTCTGCCGTTAATTGCCGTTAATTGCTCTGCCGTTGTATTTAGAACAGAAGAGCATATGAGCAATGTCTCGTGCTGTTGTCTGGGTAACCCATGGGACTAGAATCAAGTATTATTACTCGCACCTCTTTCAATGGGTAGGGTTAATGATAAAACATGCTTAACCGATGTATCAAATGAGCTGCACACAGCATTTCAACTTCTGCATGATATAGCATTGAGTAAGCTGGGCGATACATTGTGGTTGTGAAATAATGTATATTCTAACAATATATGAAGACAAGCTATGCCATTTCCAACAATTCTTTAATCCGATTAGGTTCGTCAATATTCTACTTGATAAGGTCACTGTAACAGCGGACTGATCGCCCACTTTGATTGATTGCATGAGACTGATATATCGCAAGGCTGCCACCGCTCTAACTATCATGATTGATTAACGAGGTGTTGCTGTTAACTCTCCAGATGAATTAAAGAGGTGTTGCTGGTGAATTAAAGAGGTGTTGCTGTTAACTCTCAAGATTAATTAACCAGGTGTTGCTGTTAACTCTTCAGATTAATTAACGAGGTGTTGCTGTCAACTCTCCCGATTAATAACGAGGTGTTGCTGTTAACTCTCAAGATTAATTAACGAGGTGTTGCTGTTAACTCTCAAGATTGATTAACGAGGTGTTGCTGTTAACTCTCCAGATGAATTAAAGAGGTGTTGCTGTTAACTCTTCAGATTAATTAACCAGGTGTTGCTGTTAACTCTTCAGATTAATTAACGAGGTGTTGCTGTTAACTCTCCCGATTAATTAACGAGGTGTTGCTGTTAACTCTCAAGATTAATTAACCAGGTGTTGCTGTTAACTCTTCAGATTAATTAACGAGGTGTTGCTGTTAACTCTCCAGATTAATTAACGAGGTGTTGCTGTTAACTCTCCCGATTAATTAACGAGGTGTTGCTGTTAACTCTCAAGATTAATTAACCAGGTGTTGCTGTTAACTCTCCAGATGAATTAAAGAGGTGTTGCTGTTAGCTCTCAAGATTAATTAACCAGGTGTTGCTGTTAACTCTTCAGATTAATTAACGAGGTGTTGCTGTTAACTCTCCAGATTAATTAACGAGGTGTTGCTGTTAACTCTTCAGATTAATTAACGAGGTGTTACTGTTAACTCTTCAGATTAATTAACGAGGTGTTGCTGTTAACTCTTCAGATTAATTAACGAGGTGTTGCTGTTAACTCTCAAGATGAATTAAAGAGGTGTTGCTGTTGACCGATACGTTCAACGTAATATTTCTATTATTATTATTGTGAAGGCATTAGTATTCAGTTATGCACGAATCTGTCGACCTGAAATGTGTGCATCCTGTGACAATTTACGGCATACACTCTGACTACATCTGCGCCAGAGCAGCCTCAGCATAAGATACCCATTTTCCTCATATTAGTCTGGACGGCGCATGGGCATAAAAGAGTTACGTGAATTGAATGACTTTGAGCAATTGTAATTGGTGTCAAATACGCTGCTTCGTTCTGGCGCGGATTTTGACTCCGACACCGCCACCCTCTGATACCGCCGCTAACCTTGGTTGCCAAACAATGATTATTTTCAATAATTATATTGTACTTTTTCTCAACACCCATTGATAGTGAGCAAATTTGACCATGTTTTACGCATATAAACATGCTATCATGTGACATGCTGAAGGAATGCAGTATTTGTATAAAAATGGGAGCTTGTTTGCATTAGTGTTAAACAAGTCATTTCTACGCACATTAGACTTATGTGTACAATGACATATGAAAGGTAATGCTTCTGAATCTGACATCGGAGCGAATACTTCATGCATTATTAACATAAACCTTCCTTATTTTGGTGGTAGGTGTTGTGTGTTGGATGTTTTATTGTTATCACTACAGCTCCTGTCTCACATGAATGACTTTAACGAGAAGACACGGATTTAATGAAATCAGACATCCATATTCTCCACACCACGATAGCCAGATGACGATACCAACTCCCACATGTAATCCGTGAATAATTGGAAACACAGTGCGAATATTCCACGTGCGTCAACCATGGCTCAGAGAACAAAAGGGGAATGGAGTTTCCTATTGACGTTCCGTATAAATCTGATATTACCCATCTGTCTCCATCCGATGCTGTGATCAGCACATGCAATCCCTCAATTCACGTATTGTCAACATGCGAGTAACGCGCATCCAATTCACCAGGGCGAGTGATGCAGTCCGTGTAAGATACAGCCAGCCTATTGTTTTCAGCTGCTACTTAATTGACTACTCGAGAATGAATCACATTTAGCGTGACATAATACAAGAGAAATGCCTTCTTGCCGTCTATAGAATCAGCGTTACATGTTTTGGATAATTCCAATATCATGTGAGGACAGTAACCCATGGCAATGTTGAGATTTGCAAATCCATTTTAGTATCCCCAATATAAACAATGAAATTGACTTTTGTTTGATCTATTCGATACTGAATAGACAGGCAATCTCTCAACATCCTCAAGATTATCAAGATTATACGACTATTTGGAATCATTCAATGTGTCTAGATAACACTAAATCCTTAAAGAGTTCCCCGGTGTTTATTCCAGCTGCTCCCGTTAGTGGACATTATTAATCATCAGAGGCCCAAATCACATATACGGTGCTCCTTTTATCTTCACCGCTAGACCACTCAATCATGGAACAACATATATATTCCGTCCGTCGTGCTCAGCATGAGCATGGATCAATCCAGCGAACCACGTTCCAGTGTGACTCCTAATACGTGTGTTCTGTTCGGTTGTTTGCTGATGAATTGCTCTGCCCTGATATCATTACACAAATACGTCCTTATATTGGTACGTCGTTAAGCAATATTGTCACAAGTGTTACCTTCCAACATCTCGTTGGTAAAGCCATTGTGGCAGGATCTCGTTGGTAAAGCAAGGTGTAGCGTCCCATTGTGGCAGGATCTCGTTGGTAAAGCAAGGTGTAGTGTCCCATTGTGGCAGGATCTCGTTGGTAAAGCAAGGTGTAGTGTCCCATTGTGGCCGGATCTCGTTGGTAAAGCAAGGTGTAGCGTCCCATTGTGGCAGGATCTCGTTGGTAAAGCAAGGTATAGTGGCCCATTGTGGCCGGATCTCGTTGGTAAAGCAAGGTGTAGCGTAACATTGTGACAGCTATTGCCGACCTTACGAACAGTAACTACATTTGATCTTTCTGAGCAGGCTTTATGAGTATGCTATTATAATATGGCAAGCTTCCATTGGTGACTATGTTCGAATTGGTCTTACCTAAAAACGTCCAATGTTTAAGCCTCCTATATGATGGCTTTCTTGTATTGAATGTCATACAAGCATCTGTATTATCCAGCATACATGCTTCTTTTGGCTGCAATATTCAATGCGTACATTAATGAAACGACACTTGTGGGCTGTTCTGCTGTATTCACCTTTGCCCATGGCTTGATTTCAGGTATTACTGGCATTGTTTGACCATAGATAGTGTATCTCCTAATATGGTCATACAATGCACATGTCATATTGTGCGTCATGTAAGTGAAAACATTGCATAAAGCCATACAGTAGAATCATTGTTGCCGATATTACAAAGATGCTTGAATCAGTTATTGTTGTATTTTTAAGATTTTTTATTCTACTTAATTCACGATCTTCCAACAATTATATAAATCATAATCAACGTAGCTGGATCGACTAAATGTAGAGCGCGGCAAATGTGATATAAAATAGTGAACCGCGTTTCCAGTTATCATACAATAAACAGTTAGATGAACACACGAAAACAAGCCTGGGACGCTGCAGAAGAACGAGAGACCATCAAATGGCTAAATCAACCGCAGCGTATAAGATCCTTTTCCTGGCACTCGTACGAACGCTAAGAGGCGCAATAAGCCAAATGGGGCGCTGCGTACGGTGCTCAATGCTGACGGAGGGTTTATTCAACATTGTCAGTTTCTAAACAGGCGAAAATTTTTACAGTCGCGTTCACATAAATATGCGGATTGAGTAGCTGTTCTAGGGTTACACATTGACAACGAACCCCAATAACCTACTACAAGCGTCAAT
>CM067353.1:85688507-85718507 GCA_034190875.2 Urechis unicinctus
GTCACGCGTTCCAATAACCTAAGATGCCTGCCTCGCTAACTACCTGGGAGATGATATAATCGCTCTAACAAAGGTGTATTATATCATGTGCAGATTGACTTGTGTTTGACGTCATTAGGTGAGAATGATCACACGCCGACCTCGCTCACTAAAGGTAGACGCTCTTATTAGACACGCCAGGACATTCCGGGGGGCACGCCACGCGAGCGACGCCACTCAGGAGACGCGTTGGCGCTGCTGTTGCGGTGGACGCGGTGGAAGCTAATGATCCTGATAAAGGAGTGCGGGTTATGCGCAACTGACGTGGTTCAGGCGCTAGGTAAACACGACATGTATTATTCCTGAACAGATGGCGAGGAGCGCTTGCTGTCGATACGCGATTTACTGACGTGCTCCTCCAAATAAGCCGATCCAACTGCATAAGAGAGCGGAGTAGCCGAAGTGACCACAAGCAATCTGTTGGTTTTGGCAGCTGCTGATGCATGTACGGCTGCTGCTGCTGCTGCTGCTGCTGCTGCGGCAAACACCTACGTGTGTGTGTCATTCACGATGATGAACCACAATAGCATTCTGCTGCAAAGAATGAGCAACAAGCGCAAACCCAGGCGTCAGGATAGCGCCAGCGACAGAGTTTTACAAAGTATATTTACCAGAAGTGACGAGTTGTCTCCCACTGAATGTGAGTTTCTATTCGCCGCCGAAGCGGGTGATCTACCCACTGTTCAACGAGCAATCGCTCATCGCAATGTCAGCATCAATTGTCAAGACGGCTTGGGTCACAGTGCGCTCGAGTTAGCTCTCATCGGCGAGCACACAGATGTTGTGGAATATCTCTTGCCGAGATCAAACCACCAATGTGTGGAAGATGCCTTGCTCATCGCCATCACCCGTGACAACGTCAAAATGTGCGAGCTCATTTTGGACCAGCCGCTCTATAAGAATCAGCGAATTCAGAGGACGCATATGGACGGATTTTACCAAAAAGACATGGACAGTCCACGACTTCGTCCCACCACCACGCCAATTGCCCTGGCTGCCAACAAAGACAACTTTTACATTGTGCAGCTGTTATTAAATCGCGGTGCATCTATCCCACAGCCCCACGATTACTTCTGTGTGTGTACCCAGTGCTGTAACATGCGTAAGTTTGACTCTGTCAAATACTCTCGCTCCCGTCTCAATACGTTCCGTGCCCTGGCCAGTCCCGCCTACATCTCACTGTCCAGCGATGACCCCATACTGACCGCTTTCCATCTCAGTAATGAACTGCACCAGTTGTCCGAGATCGAGAAAGAATACAAGGTAATGTTACTCCATAATGAAAGAGGCGTGCAACAAGCTCTTACTTAACCTTGATTGCATAAATAACTATTCTTTTTGACCAGCACATTATTCACACGATCTTGTTGACAGTGGTAGATGTGTTACACGAACGATAATGCGTGCGAGACATCGAATGAGTGCGGCTGTAGATTAATGCTGAGTCATTGTTGAGTCGTTCGTTTCGCGGAACGCTGCCTTCGCTAACTGAGATAGATGTCTCTTATAGTGACCTGAGTTCGTCATATAATGGACACCTATTGCATCGATGTACGTTGCCATCCTGTCATCTGTCTCTCATAAAGACAAAAACCTTTAGATTAGCCTTTTTCTCTGGTGATAAACGAAGTCTGGGCTACTGAATAACCTTCGTTTTGGTTATAGAGTTAACCCATTGTAGCTCAGTGTGATGGATCACATCGCGGCTGACATTACCGTTGGCACCCGTGCAGGTACCAACAGAACACATCACATTTACAGTGATTGGTTCGTCAACAATCAAGGTCTACCTGTCTCTCTTCCTATCATGGGATCTAGTAGCCTGTAAGTGGTGAACAGACAGCAGAAAGCACTCTGCCAAATGGCACTTTGAGGCTGTCTCACGTTTAGTCTCTAAACTGAGTGACTCCAAATAGTCACGTAGCGGGTTGTATATGGGATAGCAAAATACAATGACTCGACGACTCATAAATAATCAAGTTAAGAATCCATCATGGTCTCTATTGATGGAGGTGGATGTTAACAGTTTTTAAGCAGTTTTATGTTATATTTAGATGAGCGCACCTGCAAATGTCATTTCACCTTGGCTCCAAAGCAAGGTACAGTCAGCAAATGACACAGGTGTGTTGTGTCGACATATAACACGCTTCATCCATAAAAATGGTAATCTTAACGTGCTATTAAAACGTGTGGTGCATGGACATTGCTCAAGCGACTTGTAAATAACACTTATTTCTGTCATCAAGAGGTCTGGGAAGAAGTTAAATCAAGTGCAGTATTTGGCAGCCTCTGTCAACACATGGGTTTTTCAAAACAGATCCATTCTGGCTGTTCCAGCGTCAGGCTGTGTACAACACAAGCCCCATCCTACCTACACCCGCCACTCATTTTGGGTTCTCGCATCTACAATCAGTTGTCATAAACTAATGGTTGCTAGTAATACACTAAACAGACTATAGAATCGCGCTTGTAGAATTGCGCTTGTAGGTCGTGTTAATCATTAATAACAAAAGGAAGCTGAAGTCCCTTTCTTTCCAATTCTGCATATAAATGCACGTATCAGCATTCGCAATAAGACTAATAGACCCATGCGATGCGTGACAAAACCTGAAACGTCGTTCATTCGGCGAGGCGAATAGCATTTAAGTGGTTATGAACTACATTGGAGACGAAACATATTGACTCAGAATGATAGTTAACCATTTTAGCGCTACTCCCTGCACATGGACTCATTCCTTATTTACGATATAATTGATAGCGGAACACCTCCCATCCAGGTTGCCCTACCCGCGTTAATGGTTCACTAGTAGGTCGAGAACAATCTCATAAAGTTGTTGTTTCTGAACGGAAGTAGAATGCATGATAGTTGGCTAGCTCGAACAATATCACGTGCCATGCATTCGGCAGAAATATGATAGAAATAGAACACGCGGTTAGCACGGAGGCAGTCAACAATTAAACTATGTCTATATTTATACCACAGCAAGTACACTCCACAACAAGGCAATATCAAGCTGTCGACTGGAAAATATATTGTTATGACTTGCTTGGAAACTATTTAGCTAATAAATACTGCTGGAGTTCTAGGAAAGCGTCGAGTAGCGCTTGTTAATGCTCCTTATACGCCCAAGGGCGTGTTAGAAGTGCCAGCTGTTATAACCAAGGCAGCTTGATAAACAGTCCACTGTTATGTGTAGCCTGCGAGTAGCTGTAGTGAGCAACGGCGTTTGAGAAAGAAATCGAGAAAAGATTGAAAAGCTGAAAGTGTTAGGCACGTGAGTTAAACCGAGATGACGTATGTCGCGAGAGTTGAATCGTACCCAGGAAATGAAGCCTACTCCTCCTCCGGTTTTGTTTTAATGCAGCTGTTAAATCTCCTGCTCTTGTTGAGCGCCAGGGTGGGCGTTTCACAGTCGATCTCAAATATTCCATACTTCTCGTTTTCCTAAGTCTTTTCGTAAGCTCGTGATCAACCTGATTGGCTCTCTTCGTGTTCACTATGACCAAATGTAATCGGTTTGTCAATCCTAATCAATATAGAAGCCATCTCAAACTGAGCATTACTGCATTTGTGTATATGGTATCTGCAAATTCAATTCCCTCCTCCACAATATACTTTGTTTGTACTTCGTGAGTTGGAGGCCTTACTATGGTCGCAGAATTAACTCCGATATCATATATAAGCACAGAACACCAATCTATAAAACCTCGATTCAGCAATCTGGCTTAAAAGATAATTTTCACAAATAAAATCATTAAGTTTGTCATACGACAAAATATCGGGAGACGTCAAAAGAAATGATACATGTTTACATGGCACACATTGAGTTCCTGTCGGCTTACCCCTACCATAGCTAACGAGGATCAGGTTAATCTCCTATTGTTTGTCTCCACTAACGCTATCAACATGAAGACCTTTGAACTCACTATCGTAGTTATCCTTCCTCTACGTCTACCCTTCCCCATGCGCGGTTACTACTACATGTACTGCTCAGGTACATGAGGTTCATTTTCCGAGAATCAATACGTATTGAGCAACCGCTACATCAGGCATCTCCCCGAACGACTTCAATATGTTATGTTTATGTGTTTCATCTTGCCTCACACACCTCCTGCAAATTCAAGGAATGATGATTAGCTCAGTTAGGATTTTTCTGGCAGCGCGTATGTCAATCCCCATAAGATATAAACTCGCTGTGTGTCACTAGAGCGAGTACAGACACCTGAGTACCCAGTGTAAAGACTACTCGGTAGAACTTCTCGACCTTTGTCAGACATCACAAGAAATCACCGCCATCTTGAATCAGGATGAAATGTTAGACCAGGAAGTGATCGAATCCGAGTACTTTTCGCCTGGGCTGGCACGAGTGAAGCTTGCCCTGAAATACGAACAGAAGAGGGTATGTTGTAACTCGCTCAGCATTATATATTTGAAAGAATGCATGGATTTATCCGTCCGTCATAACACACTTAATGGCTTTATCAATGCTTATATTCCCGCAAACCGGATATATGTATATATATATATATATATATATATATATATATATATATATATATATATATATATATATATATATATATATATATATATATATATATATATATATATATATATATATATATATATATATATATATATATATATATATATATATATATATATATATACACATATATATGGCTTGCACAGTTTATCGCCCACGCCCCGCTTGTCAACGTGAACTCATCTCGCTATGGTACTCTGGGGTGCCTTGGATGAGACATCAGCCGAACATCGTCAAGCTGCTGTCTGTTCCGCTGGCCATGATTCTGCTCCCAGCCTGTTCTCTTCTCTTTCTCGTCTCTCCCAAAGACCACAAGGTGAGCCAGCCAGACCATCCAGGAGAACGTTTAGTAATCGGACATACCATAGATAACCGCGTAAAAGCATTAGAAAGTCATATTTAATTATTTCACCGACCATTTGAATCTCCGGTTAGTAAGTTATCTTTCATTTTTGCTAATATAGGCTGCCCATATGTTATATAATAGACATTGTCATTTTGATGATCTTTGATATATATTGAATGCCATACAAAATAACTGAATTTGTACAAACGCAATTTCATTTACCAGGATGTCAAAATGTAAATTTTACGCCCACACTAATAAATCGATTGTTCGACACAAATGTCATCTGCTTCATGATTATAACTGATATGCTATTCAATTGTTTGTGTCATGAACAGTTTGGCGTCCGCATGAGAAGTCCCTTTGTCAAGTTCCTTAATCACACGTGTGCCTACCTAGTCTTTCTTGTTCTCGTCTTCATGGCGACTACTCGCGGTGGATCAGGCAATCCATGGCTGGATATGGCGTGTATGGGGGTCGCCAAGTCATTACCAGACTCCATAGTCTTCATCCTCATCCTCGTTTGGGTGTGCGGTGCGTACGTTCTATTATTCATGTTTGCGTAAATGTGAAATATTAAACAGAAATAAACGCCACAGCATTGAGGACCATGGTAAATGACTATATAAGAGGAGCTGATATTTACTGGCACAAGAAGATCAATACTTCGTACCAGATAATGAATCGCAGATGGCAATGTTGGACAGCTATTGACTATTAGTTCTTAAACAACAATAGGGTAACTAAAATGCCAGCAGATAACTTGTATACATTGGTAACAAAAGATAACGCAACTTTGGATTTATAAGCAGCTCCATCAATTCAATACTGGGTAAATGGATAATCAACATTAAGTCGCATACTTTGTAAACTGACAATATGTAGTGAATTCGTAATGTCTGATAGCTCGCCAACAAGCGTTATGTATCCGCTTCTCGACCATTCTAACGCTCATCGAAGAATAAAACATTTGATACAGCACATGCCTCATAAAACTCATAAAATAAAATTAAACATACTACCATAACGCATCATTCCGTCACCTGCGTCACTATAGACTTAATTACAAGAATGGATTTTGTCTAATCGGAACACAATATAACGAACCTCTGTCCATGTAAAACATTAAAGTCCAATAAGCAAAACTGTTTGATAAAACCTTACAGGTGTGGTCACTTAGCATTTGTTGGCACAACATTCTAAACACTATCCCTTCCATGAATAAGCAGAAAATTGGGATGATGAATATGGCTACCGGCTGATCAGCGAAACTTTGAAGGTATAGATTCAACTCTGCGTTATGTAGGTCTTCGTGTCAGCTAAGTATCTCATCGAGCATAATTGCACAAATGCCATTGAGAACAGCTAATATCCGCATTTATCCAGCAGCCCAATACTTCATAATCCTTCAGCTGATTATATAAAAATCTCGTGCAAGATTTAATTATGGCATTCCTTATCACGTACATTGTACCATGTGGAACAGGTATGTTTGTGCACGAGTGTCGTCAGCTGTGGAGAGAGGGTCCCAAGAACTACCTAATGGACTGGTGGAACTGGATGGATTCTTCGCTGATCGTTCTCTACCTGGCTTACTACGCCGTCCAAATGGTCGTCTATTTCAAGGTACAGCGACTTAACTAGAGAGCAAAACACTACATATAGCTCTTAAGTTGCTTATAGTGTCTATACACAATCGCTTGGAACTCGCAGGATCGTACTGTATCTTTGTTTGTTGAGGATGAAACAAAAGCGGCTCTTTTTGTTAATACAAATCTGGATACATTTCTGTTCAAATGATGCCCATTTTGGCAGAAATAGCGACTGAAACACAAAATGGCTGCTATGATAGTTTGCTGTTAGTCTGACAGCTGCTTTCCATGTTCGACTATTGATTGCAGCTGTTGATTGTCGGTTTCATTCGTTGATACCAAAATATGTCATGGCGGCGACTATGTTTAAATTTTAAGCGAAAGATAATATTCTAGAACTACTTTTTTCTCTAAAAATATATTAGAACCACATCTTATGAAAAGGTCGTACCTATTTGATTGAACTAAGAAAACCCCATAATGGCATATATATTTGAATATTACTTTATTGCCTAACCAACTTATTGTTTTTTTGTGTGTGTAGGTAGCTAACGCGGACAGCCCAGTGAGGCACCATCTTTGCCCTAATTTGACTACTGGGTTGTCATGCAGGGAAATGAAATGTGAGATAGAGAGAGCCATGCGTAACTGGACCACGTGTCATGTTGACGGTGACTGCAGCCAGATCAATGACTTCTACAACCCCAAAGTCAATGGTATGTTAAGAGATCATATACTTCGTCTATTGCTACCATTATTCATTCTGTACATTCTGGAATGCGTAACCACATGCATAGGCTATAAATTATACGTGCTTGAATTGTTGTAGATCAAATTAAATGGCGGTGCTGTTTGGGTAATTAAGTAAGATTACTAATGGCGAGGTGATTGTAATGTATTGCTTTTGTACTTGATGCAGATGCCGTGCTAGCGATGATGTCGGATATGAACCAGCTGTCGGATGTATTCCTTGCCCTAGCTAGTGTCCTTAGTTTTGCCCGTATTGTCCACCTTCTGCCAGCCAACGAAGAGCTAGGTCCACTGCTCGTCTCGTTCGGCCGAATGCTGCATGATGTCCTGCGATTTGGCGTCGTCTTTTGTCTCGTCTTTCTCGCCTTCATGTGTGGTTTGACGACACTGTATCGTGTGCATCAATGTGAAAACTCCCATTTCTCAAGGTACAACCTACGATAATAGAGTTTGCTATGTATATATGTCGATCTCCATTGAGCTATTTCCATGTTATTTGGTTTGATTTACCCAATAAGCTCGAATATGCCCCACCAGTCGACTTTTAAAGCTTGTGTGTAAGATACAGATGCTGCATTTTTACAACACAAAGAACAACATACCTCGCCGATTCAATTAAGCCGTAAAACCTTTACTAATAAGAACTCTTGTCAGTTCAAAACATTGCAAAATACTATATCCTCGACTCGTAATGTGCTACAGATTAGACCTGACCTTGAGCAGTCTATTCTGGGCCACATTCGGCATGGGTGACACCAGATCCACGATGATAGATACGCGCTATCTGGGCTCTCAACGTCAACTTATCAACACACACACCAAGCACCATCCGCTCACAGTCATCATGGGATATGGCCTCTTCTGCACCTACATTGCCGGGGCCGTCGTTGTCCTTATCAACATGCTGATTGCTATGATGAGTAACTCCTTCCAGGAAATCTATGTAAGTATCACACAGACACCATCGATTATCCATATCACTTGTTACTTGTTTATCCAGAGACACTCGAGTCTTACTTAGAGGCTCAGCCGATGGGGACTGTAATACTCAAATATCAGTGTGTATATTTAAATATATAACCTTAGTACGTTCCGAATACCTCATGATAATACCTACCTGTATATGTCAACCACTTGTGGGTATTGATAATATCAGCAGCGCACATTACTGCATCACTGCGTGTGCTTCCACCAGGATGACAGAGACGTGGAATGGAAGTTCGCTCGAGCTAAGCTGTGGATCGACTTTTTTGAGGACGGCTGTACTTTGCCAACACCGTTCAATCTCATCCCTAATCCTAAGTACCTGTGGAGGTTTTGTAAATGGTGTAAACAGCATGTATCTAGTGCCAGGAATGACCCTCCCGTGCAAATGGCTTACATCTACAACGTACGAATTTGTATAGCTTATCAATATTATACATGTATTTCAACTGCTTAGCACCCATCACTTTTATGTGAATATTTACTGATGTGGGTTATTGGATATTTTGTTTCTGCAGAGACGTAAAAATGGAATGACCGATGAAGACATTACTAATGTAGAAATGCCAGTGCGCCCGGAATCCAAATACGCGGTAAGCAATTGACATTCATTGGTCATGAAATAACGAGTTAGTCCATGTCATTATGAATATACGGGATGAAATGAAAGAGTGCGAAATGGGCGTGTTTGCAGCGAATCACGAGGCGGCTTATACAGCGTTATATTTACAAAACACAAGGCGAAATGGCAGAGAGCGCCCAGGCAGAAAACGGTGAGTAGGGATAAAACAATGAGTTGGTCATTCACTAGCATAACAGTAACCATAAAACTGACTTATAATTGCCTTCCAGTATGATCCAAAGAGTTATTACAGCAAGTAACATGCATTCATGTGACATGGCAATGCAAATATGCTCTTTTATATGTAACAGAAATGACAGATTTGAAACAGGAAATGACGTCACTTGCAACGGATGTGGTCAAATTACGTCATGAAATGGCCTACATTAGTCAGTCTGTCGCTGCCCAACGTCGTAACGGTTATAAACCAAAATCTAGTGTACGCAACTCGCGGGTTGAGCTACAAGTGTAATCGTTGACATGAAAAGTAGTGATCCTGTATAAACCTAACTAGAGCCTGCTCTTAAAAGGTAACCAATTCCGACAATAAGCGTAACGTTTGTGATGGAAATTTCAATAAAATTGTGTTGAGCGTTGTTATCAAATTTCGTCCCAGCAAAACAACAAGGGAAATGTCGACATCCAAATGTAACATCATAAGTTCTCAATATACAGTGTTTGACGCTGTCGACAAACCATCCTAATGACAAGTTACGCAAATTAGAAAGAACACCCATTGCAAATTTGCGATTACCAGGAACTAGCTACACAGTTCAAAGTCATTTGCGATTCAGTCTTTTAATCTGAGGATCATTATTTGAAACGTCCATAATACGACATCTGGAAATTTAAACTTTTTTTGCCGACATCTGCTATAATTGGTTGCGAGCTTGTTCGCCTCATATGTTCTACAAATGACTGGCATTCTATTTAATACTGACGCCCGAGCGAGTGGGATATAGACTACTGTAGTCATATGCATAAGCTATGTACCTTCAACGGCGAAATAAGTATGTAATAATCTATAATCTAGGTACAATATATAAACTGAAGGTAGGTTGCTATATGCAGACATCTACATGTTGTTAACACTAATCAGTTTCTAACAAAGAAAATTGTTGTGTAACATGGATTCAAAACAAGAACGAAGCTGTCCATAACCTTGTATAGGAAAACTGAGGGAAGTAATATAATTCATACCCATTTGAAAAGTGTATGAAAGCGAGAATAATTAGCGCCCTGTGAGTCTGTTGCATAGTGTCCAACAGCGGTGATCATTTATTGATTAAGCACAAAGGTGTGCAATGATAACAGCGATTAGGTTAACCTTTTGAGATAAGGATCTGTAATACATGTTGCTGACTCCCCCTTCCATCAGAGGTGCCCATCACCATGGCAGCAATTGTCAATATAATTATCCATATGCTTGACCATACTGACGCACCCAAGGCAAGTAAGCATACACGCGTGAATAAGCCATCCCTACGTCTACCCATTCATCTTCAGCAATGGCTAATGCGGCTTTCATGTTCCCGTATATTACCTGTTGTTTGTACATTGGGGACAACAGCAGCAATGCATGGTTTGATTCAATAGACCGCAATTAGGTATTTTACTGTTGTTAAGGATATAGAACAAATTAAACCACCCTAATCTAATATGTTTGGTTGTGCTTCACTTTCTCGTACTGCAAGTCCCGCACAATCAATTAACTAGCTACAATGCAGCTTCTGTCGACTTTATGGTTGGATTAAGAATCTGCATGGAGAAAAAAACTGAAATATCCGTATGCAGCCTTGGTGTCATTATATTTAGATTACCTTCCTGACAGATGCAGCTCCAGGCCTGTGATATTCTAAGGAGGCTCTGTTAGTCGACTGAGATGTGCCGTTCATTTCCAAATTTTCTAATATAGATAAAAACAAGTATAGTCTACGCAGTTCGTGAGCATTGCTTGGTTTAATTTCAGACTCGTGACATCTAGTGACATCGGCTTGGCAGTGATAGCCGCGGTAGAAGCAAAAATGGCTCGGATCGAATGACGTCAGGTAAATGAAAATAATTGAAATGTGATGAAACACAAGGGTGGGGGATAGAGAGGTCTCTGTTTTCAGTGACACGGTAAGATCATAGATGAAAAGGCTTTGTCAACGCCCATTAAGTTCCAATGTGCACCTGGCACACGCCCCCTGCTACACCTGGCCGCGTAATCCGACCGCTGGTAAGATGTAAGGTTTGTTTTTTAATACACCTAATTCAATCAGCGCCACCAGTTGCTCTTCTATAACAGTCATTCTATATTTGGCTGAGTATCCTTGCAGCTGACATCGTCTGTTGTTCTCCTACAATAGACCGTCGATCTGTGGGAGAAGTGTTCCTGATAATGTGCTGCTGAATGAACCTAGGGCGTGTCTGGGACAGGGCGTGGTCGCCTATCACATACGCCGCCATATCAATTACTGCACAAATGTTTTCTGGAGAGACGCCTGGTTCGCTCAATAACGGTTATAAAAATGGCTATAGATATGGCTTTTGTTGTTTATTGAATTTTCTAGGGCTTGCTCGGGAATAGCAATATAATCATTAAACAACTATTAACAAAGCGCTTATACTCTCTCAAAGTATAGCATTTAAAAGTGATGGATATTCACGAGTAACGAATGTTAGCATTGTGTGTCAATATGATAATTGCTTCCATGTAGTTTAATTACAGTACTAATCACTGGAACCATCAATAATGAATTATAACCATGTCACATTAGGTGATATCACTCCACTAGACATCTTATATATAACCACCTTATAGTATACTTCTATTTGCCAATGTAACGCCAATACTACAGAGTGTCACCACTGACTATAAGTTATCAGTGTTTTAAGAACAGATCAGTTTGCTAGCTTTTCTGCCTTTTGAAATAATGTTTATTCAAAAGTAAATATTGTTATTCCACAGGTACGAAAACGAGGTTTATTACATTCTGACCGCTGCAAGATAATGCATATAGTGAATG
Organism: Urechis unicinctus; assembly: GCA_034190875.2. NCBI lineage: Eukaryota > Metazoa > Annelida > Polychaeta > Xenopneusta > Urechidae > Urechis > Urechis unicinctus. The sequence continues at coordinate 85,700,399 of CM067353.1, forward strand.
GTGTCGATGGCTTGCCCGTGATGACTCAACATATGGTTACTGTATACCTATTTTTCAATACGTGTTTGTCTCTGTATGATCAAAGATGGTTATATGTCCATACCAGTCTCAGGGTCATTGTAAGATCATTTGATCTGTGTTTTTGTCGGTTCGCATCGCAAACAGATCTGAACTCTTTTGTGATTTTAGGATGATAAAGGAAAATCAAATGATAATGGATTCGACAACGAGTCAATGGCATTTTGGGGGACAATGTACGGCAGCTGAACTTTGCTTGTCATCTTCCCTTTAATACTATATAATGGGGTTATAGTTATGATACAACATGTACACATTTAAGCATCAGCCTTTTAACCAAGACGTCCAATACGAATTCACCATTGAGTCGTCATCACGATCGCCGCACGAAATCTAGCATCGAATTTGTTGATTTGATCTCATGACATCAAAGGCGGTGGACACGCCTACTACTTGGTTACAAAGAGATTTGCTAGTTGGGTATCAAATCAGCAGACGTTTGAATTACTTGATATTCAAAGGTTCTGTTAAATATATACGTCTAAATTTAGACGAGATAAGTGCGGCGATTGTTAGTGCAGTTTGAGGTTTGTGCTAATGTATCTTATTCCATTATACCAAGGATGGACAGAGATTCTTCGGTCCGTAATTGATGGTAAATCAGTAGTGAAACATGACCAATTTGCGTTTCTTCTAGCGAATATTTTTTTAATTTGAGGTAAATAGAGACATGTTCCTATAGGTAGATGCCCACATCACGTCATCGTGGGTGTCGTTGAAATCGCCAATTTGATATATTTACAATGAAACGAACTGGACCCTCAAGTTCTCAACATCACTATATGCGGCAATATATTGCTACGAAGTGTACTCGTTTACAGTTGTGATACACAGCGATGCTATGATGGGTTATTAATTCGACCGCCACAGTTGATTAATTTTTACTCTGACAACCGATGTGCTTATTTGAATTGTTCATCACTTCTGCACTTACCCGCTGTCCACCTTTATACAAACACTCTCTTCCAATCTCCATGAACGCTATTAAGAGTGAATATGTTTATGCACGGGCAAAAGCATGTCAGTTCCAATACTACTTGGGATTCACCAAAAACCTTATCGTGTTTTCACCCATACATATGTTGTATCGCATGAACGCAATATATCACAGGTGAAATTCTAAGGGCATTTACAGAAAACGTAACGATCATATGGTGACGGTCACCATGGTGATGGTTGTGTATTGGCGCAGTTATCGTGATCATAAAGGTTCACTTGCCGTGACTAAGGTTCTGTCACTACGGCATGTATTCTCAAGCAATAAAATTATTTCAGAAATTAGAAATGGTCATTTCATTGGCTAGCCTCGTGGATGACTGATGCGGATTAAAGCGGAACGAAATGAAAAAGGAGATATCATTAGAAGCTGATGTTAGCATGTATTTACTATAATTATTCGCCTCGGTGATTCACAGCTAACAGATTCAAATTTTATATCATTTTGTATCATAGAACTAGATTCTTACCGGGTTTGTAATGTAAATATCGAATGGAAGAGTGTGAATGTACTAATCTGTCTACTCTCATAGCAGATAGACCGCTCTCGAGATTGGCTATGGCAAATACTGCATCAACTAGCGTTAACTTCTTGTCTAACTCGCCATACCAAATTGCATATAGCTTCCAAATATTTTGGATATCTAATTCGCCATATAAAAGGAATCAAATTTGCTCCCTAGCAAACATTTCCTTATGTCAGAATTGTCTCCTTTGACCTAAAATAAAACCATACGTACCATAGTGAAATTCGATTTGTTAATTCCCTTCATCGAACATTGTTTACTGCAGTTTTACAATATTTCTGGATAAGGGAGAGGTTCTATACGATGTATATATGTGTTAGTTAATTCGATTCACCGATTAAGTTAAGCTATTGAGCGGAAGAGAAAATCTCTGTATATATACAGGCATATACATGTGTGCTCCAAACTGTTCACAACTAATTGAGAACTGCAGAGCTCTCCGATCAGTCGGAATGTGTTTAGTAGCGTGGCAGTGTATCCATACATTTATAGTGGCTCGACATATATGTGATTTGCTACAGAATATCTATACATTACCTGCTGCCAATCCACTTATATCAACGTTCGTGACATTGCTAATAATTGTGATGCAAATGTTTTTCTAATTGCGTATCATTCTTGCTATTTTGAGGACCTCATTTGACCTTATATGCAGCTATATACATAATTGTTGCAATACAATCCTTCTGAATACGGGACAAACAGCCTAGTTGCCAGGAGTATGTCATGTGCCACACCATCCACCTTGCATTCCCAACATGCTAATTATTTGTCGCTCTGTACTATCGCATACATTGTTGCTATGGTGAGCAAGTCCTGTCATAGATGTTGACCGAGTCCATGGAGCCCAGGGAAGAGTTGGGTCTATATTATGTACGCCTTGTCAGTGGGTGATAATGATTATTAATTAGTTTGGTGGATTAAACCGCGAGAGCGCGGTGCAGCTAGTATGTCAATGATGCCACATGCCTGAATAATTCATTGCCATAAATCACATCTAACACGTTATTTAATGGTAAGTAAGCTAATATGTAAGTTGGATAATTAACTAGCAAGTTTGTAAGCTAATGAGTTAGTTAATCTAAAGTCAGTTGACGTAAATTTACCTGCTTCTCACCAGACTATCCTTGTATTAACAGCTGATTACGCATTACTCGAGGTCAGCAGGGATCGATAATACTTACTTGAGCATAAGACTCAATTTGCTGCAACTTAATGACTGGACAGCCCAAGCGAGATAAAACCAGATCAACTCTGTGTTGAATAAAAGAATGGGATTGCTTTTTGCCCGAGTCAACGTAATGGCATTTCCACGCATATAATCCATCAAGTCTAGTGATATAGGTACTATATATATATATATATATATATATATATATATATATATATATATATATATATATATATATATATATATATATATATATATATATATATATATATATATATATATATATATATATATATATATATCTATATATATATATATATATATATATATATATATAGAAATATATATATATGTATGTATATATATATATATATGTATATATATATGTGTGTGTGTGTGTGTGTGTGTGTGTGTGTGTGTGTGTGTGTGTGTGTGTGTGTGTGTGTGTGTGTGTGTGTGTGTGTGTGTGTGTGCGCGCGTGTGTGTGTGTATCATTGCTGCAATGAGCATGGGTATATGGGGTCGTAACATTATCACCGGAAGGACGTTAATGGGGGACATTATGATGAAGATTTGATGGAGCAATGCGGGGCAGAACCAGATCAGGTGGCAATACGAGGTCCAGATGACACAGTGCAAGAATTGCCAAAGCAATCTGCGCTATTAGCTCTTTGATATGCGACATCAAACTCTCGAGTCAATTATCCAAGTCCATCTCGGCAGATAAATAATGAACGTTCCCAAACAGGTAACTCGTCAGTCACGTTATGATTTGAGTGACGGTGTCAGTTCTGATGGGGCAGCGACATTCTTTTCTGCTATTAGTTGTGTTTTAACTCCTAACTGTGATGTCATTGCAGCCATTTTCATGCCATGTCATTGTACTGTATTTTTGTCACCCCTTGTGCCTGTATGCCGGAACAATACTGCTGTCCGTGTTTCCAAGTTGGCAGAAAGTTGCATTCCTGCAAATGATATCGTAACATCCACATCATAACGTCACCAGAAGTGGGCAGAATCTAGTCAGCGACTGGGAACGCCAGTTAACACGAGCTTAGAGGTTAAATGGCGTAATAGCATGTTTTCCGTCAGGCATACGTCCAAAATCTTTTTAGTTACGCTAGGAGGGCTCACTTGCGACTCCGTCGACAGAATATGTTAATAGGTCACATGTGTGCAACACGCAGCTTTGTCATAGCGTATCTTAAAAGCACATTTTCTGATAAATTCGAGAGCGCGGTAGTGAAGACTCCATAAACTGCCAGGTTCAGATCCCCGAGGCGTTGGATCAACAGTCCTATGTGGTTCTGTTGATTTCTTGTTAACGCAGCGCCGCCTGACGACAGGCATGAGTTTCTCTCATTGACACATCCAACGCCTAGCTTGTAGGAGTGAGCCCTGTTTGCGTAGCTACCATCTCTATGATTCGTCTATGCGATGTGATATATTATTACTATTTTAGACAGTCATTAAACAGCCTTTTTCAATGCGCACGGCGATGTTCCTTAGATGCTACTCCGTACAGGAAGCTATTGGTGTGTAAGAATTCAGCCTTAGAAGATAATTGGTTCTTACTGTGATGTGTTTCCAAATTGCTAAAGAGAATAGCACGAATAACCAGGGGCTTCTTACTAGCCCCATGCTGACGTCAGCACTTTTGCAGTGGAACCTACCTCGGTGAGAAGAAATGGCCAGTGATATTAAGAACAAACCGCGGATAAGTCCAGCTTCGTTCTGCAAAGCCTTCCCATTTCATGTCATCATTGATCGTGATCTGAGAGTCAAACAGGCCGGTGATGCCATCGCTAGAGTTGTTCATGAATTGGAGGACCAATCGTTTACATTTACTGAGCTCTTTGAAGTTCTCCATCCGCCATTACGTGTTACCTTCCAGGCTCTGATGCATTTGGATAATGTAGTTGTAATGACCAGAGTCAAGGATAGATTCAGCAGCAGGCAAAGAGCGTCCATCAGCAATCAGCTACCTCGACCGCGATTAGCAGACACTTCCAACGACTCGAGTCACAATGAACGGGGAGGAAGTGTCTCCAGCTGCGGGGGCAGATGATGTACGCGTGCACCACCCTGGTGTGTGTGGCTGTAGAGCTCTCTTGTAGAGCTTTGCTCGTGTTACAGCACCAGTATGACGATCATTGCTGGTATTACCTGCATGATCATTTACTAAGTAATTGTTTTGAGGATTCTCGTCTGTCACTGTCAGACAATATTTTGCTTTTGTTAGAGTCAGTAATTTGGAAGGGAGAATTTCTAATGCAATGATGTGGCTGTATGCTAGTGACATGCTCTATAATACGGCTAGACAGGGCTTTAATGTGCTGCTGGATGCATGAATACAAGTTAAGAGCGCCCTTTCAGCACTGCTGGTAGCTTACTTTTACGTCACCTACCTGTGCCTGCTCGACGCCACACGAAGAAAACCCATACATTTGTCAAGCATAAATGATGGAAAAACGACAGAGCAGGTGCACACACAACTCTGTTCTTCAGTTGTTTGCTTGACCAGGCTCATAAATGAACATCCCATTTTGTTTTGAGTGTGTTGGGCAGGGGTAGACAGTCGGAGATAAGTACATCATTTACATGCTTGCGAGTGATTTACCTGAACGCAGTGACGTACATGCTCATCACCTAGCAACAGCAGCCTTAGATATAATGGACATTCAATCACCATGACAACTGATATGTCATTTAAGGCAATGCAATTTCCCACCTGATGATATTTGATAAAGCAAACTGTCAAAGTGAGGTGTATTTAGGTGATAAAGCAAACTGTCAAGGTGAGGTGTATTTAGGTGATAAAGCAAACTGTCAAGGTGAGGTGTATTTAGGTGATAAAGCAAACTGTCAAGGTGAGGTGTATTTAGGTGATAAAGCAAACTGTCAAGGTGAGGTGTATTTAGGTGATAAAGCAAACTGTCAAGGTGAGGTGTATTTAGGTGATAAAGCAAACTGTCAAGGTGAGGTGTATCTAGGGGATTTATTTTGCCCTTTCCCCTCTATTTTATACGCATCGGCAACAACTCGCGTGTAGATATGATCGGCAGTACTGTGCGTGTTGCTAGCAGAATGGAAACAAATGATCGACCGGGAAGCATCAATATTTCATACGATATATCTAGGTAATGCATGACGTGTGTTACGGTGGAATCCTTTGGTTCTGTCCTGACATAAAGTAGTATTTATCAACAGCATACTTATAGCCATCACTCTCTCCAAACTTCGGCAGCACACTCTCTGGCCATTGGGATGTAGTGTTGACAGCCACACCTAAGTTAGAGAAATAAGTAAAGATAAGACAGTCATTGAAATTGTAAATTTGTGGTACAATGAATGAATGCAAAAGGAACATGCTTGATATACTGCATGCAAATATCTGTCCACAATATCAAATATGCTGAGGGTACAATGACAACGATACATTTACTAGCCAAGTATTATTTGTTGTACCAGTTAGGTCTCTCAATATACCATCTTCAACTTACAGAATGTGTAAATTAATAAGATACTTATACTAACGATTATTTTTTACCGGTTAACATTGTCCAATAAAGTATGGGAAGGGTATTCTAAACTCACCATTCGTCGAGATCTTTTGTGGATTCTTCATCCGAAGCGAACTCTTGAGTTAGAGCTTCCGGTGTCGTATCCAAGTTTTCCTCAGAAGACAACATGGCTTCATGTAAATACGGTGTAATCTTAAAACTCGTTTTACTCGCTCGCTGTCAAAATCTCTTGAAGGCCGCGCAGCAGGTGTAACGTCACGCAACCTGCCCCTAGCGACCAACTGAGGCTAAATGGCATCGCGAAGATGCCTTCGTATTTTTTTCCGAGTGGAACCTTATCGGTGGATTCTAAGCGCTTATGCATGCCGGTATAATGAATTACAGAGCCCCGTTGGTTAATGAGCTACTAATCTCCATTTTTAAACACATAATAAAGAAATGATAAAAATCGTTGTATTTGACCTATAGGACAATTATTCCTTTGCAAGATAAACAAAAGCAATCCACAAAGATGTCTGTAACTCTTTATGCAATATGGGAAATGTTACAGTGTGTGTGCTTGGTATACTGTAAACCTTTTTACGACTGACTGGATGTTATGTTGCGAACATGCTCGAGTGAATACATTGACCATCCACTTTAAAGCTTTGAGTATAGCTTTGGGTTACAAAGGGAACACCTAGTGAGTTATGTATCACATGGTGTTATCATGGTTGCACTGGACGATTGATGTCTTTGACTGATTGCATTTTTCAGAGGCTTCATATTGAAAACTGTTCCATGTTTATTTTGCCCTTAGGGCTCCACTCGATCCATCAATTAGGTTTTACCAACAACACTTATATACTCGGGGGTAAATCGATAGAACCTACAATATGATCCACGTAACCGCCAACCCTAGTTTCGCGAGACAAGATTAACCATACATTTACCCTTTACAGCTTATTCCGTTACTACCGATATCATAAAAAGATTAACCGGCCATCCCGGCCGGGCGACGAATTAAAGCAACACTGTTCGAATTGCAAGTGATCTATGCAGTAGATGGGGATTGTCAATATTAGCGACATTTCACGCCATAGATGCATATCAAAGTTTGCTTCCTATATGTCGTTGCAATATGTTATCTTTATTCTTGCCCTTGTTTTAAGTCAGCGAGTGCCAGGCTGTCTCTTTAAACGAGTAGCATATTCGTGGTATGTGTCAGTGAATGTATCAATATTCACTCCGTAACCTGGGCGGGGTGGTTTGTGGCATATGAAATGTACGCTGTTCCTTTACAGGTTACTTTGCGGGCTTCATTAATGGGCCAATTTCCCGGCTTACCTGTGCTCAGGACAAGAGCCTGCAAACAAGTATGTGATTTAGCTTTGCAGTTATATAGCGTCGGGATTCAGCTGATAGAAGCTCCTAGTCGGTGTTAATGGGGATTCACTTTACTGCAGCTTTGTTCCCTAGAAATCTTGCCAAATACGGCTTCATCCCATTTTATGCTGAATAAGTAACCGCACTTGGATGATTACATTACCATTAATGTGTCGTTCTTGGGCAGGTGACTTCATTGTAATATTGTACAAGTAGCTGCAAGCAATCTTACTCCACAATGCTTTCAATTAACATAAGTACGATAAGAATAAAGGCTGTTACTCAGTAGATAGAGAGATTGGTATGTGGACCACAATGGTGTACTGGTGATGTCCACTTAATCGTATTTTTGTTTTTTCTAAGTAGACAGAAGCAGTTAAGCGGGATAATTAAAATAGAATTCTGTGTGCGAAAGGGACCTAGTAATAGATGTTTATGTTGCCGCCCCGGGGAAGCACAGTAACAGTACGCGGCATCGGCACTAGATAGTGAGTTGTAAACATTCATGTTGAAATGGCACCGGTTGCATTCAGCAGCAACGGCGTAATGTAAGGGAATCTTATTACGGTAATAATGAGGTGCTCTGACCATAAATGGCCAATCACGACCTTATAAACAACTTATCAACTGTGCAGGCCTATATGTCAATAAGTATCGGTTAAACACTATAGAATGTCAGGTGGCGGTGAGTATGCGCTCAGTTTCCCATCAGGAATGGTAAGACTCTCCCCTTAAACACATTGAAGGTGATTTGCATTGACATAAAGCGCGTACATAAGTGATATGCATGCACACTTGTAACTAATTGTTTCGCAATGAAGGGTTCTGAGTGTATGTTTATTGGGTAGATTTTAATATATACCCGCAGCTATCCTTGTCCTTATGAAACACATCTTACCAATGCCTCAATACTTTAAACTGGAGGCAATTAACAAGAAACCTCCAAATGCTGCTAATCCAGATGTACCATGGAGATAAAGAATACCTAATTTGAAACACGCGATTGCAAATTGCCTAGTTAGGAATCTCCTCCTGGTGGAAACTAGTTTGTGCCTTTCTTGATCGCTTTTTGTGCTCTGATTTAAAACAATTCCACGCACATAGCAGTACCAATTTTTCACTGTTTTGTCATTTCATAGGAAACTATAATTACAAATTTAACCCATCCATTTGATTTTATGTCGAATGCTTGTTTACAATAAATGTTTTCTCTTGATGAGATAATATTCAAATGTTGAATTAATATTCAGGTGTGGGAAGTCTTATAATTTTAGTATTCACAGCAACGTTTTTGCATTGAACTATTTTAACAATCAATGAATATCAAAGCAAGCATTCCTATTGAGTTAAGATAATCCCTATAGCCTGGAGCCATGAAAGAGTAATAGTCACTGGTCTGTGGTTGGCTGTCGATGACGCTAGACATCATTTGTGTCACAATACTGATAGTTCAACATCTCAGCGGCATGACGTTTGGAGATTGGCCGTTGTAAGGTGACTAATGAGCTAATGGTTTAGTACTTAGTAAGAACTGGCACTCATTGAATTGGTTGGCAGCCATGTGGCTCCTTCCACTCTCGCACAAACGTGGTGGTGATATAAGCTCATGGATCCATACACTGCCGCTTGCAAATAATTAGTGTATGTCTGAAACTCAATAAATGTAATTGTCAAGTGACATTACATGAACGAGGACTCACTCAGATAAGCTGTGTGGTGAGTGTGATAATGAGTGAAACGCACGCCAGTCACGAGGTGGCGCTACCATAAATTCAACCTAAGCACATGGGACTGTTGTTCCAACATCTCGTTACGTCACGATTCCCACAATGATATCTTGATATTTTGCTATTAAAAAACTTTCTTTCTTGCTGTTGGACATTGTATTCTTGCAAATCGTCGTGATATTCTCATTTCTATTCAACATCAGCACTAGTCGTAGGCTGATAATTGTGACCGCATTGAAATGCGCATTCATACATATTTAGTGGTTGATTGGTGGAATATTGTAGATTTTCGGTTAAACGTACATCTTTGCTCTTTACCATAGGAGACAGCTGTGAAACATCACCTGTCAATACGCAAGGTAAAGTGCCTTAAGTGATTTCCTTCCCATTCGAGGTAATCTCACAGACAGAGAGAATGGCTGAATAACTGCTACCCTCGGAAGTTAGCTACTGTAGTGTTAGAATACACAAGGATCCTGCCTTAGACGATAACAAGGTGTCACTATCCTGAATTCCCTCAATGTCAAACGGGATGGCACGAGAATACAAACGGTCGTGATCAACCTTGATTAGTCTGGGTGCGTTTTTTATAGCGTCATCAAGCCAGGGTCTTATCGTAACGCGTGTCTCTACCTGTGCGGAGATTGAATTATAAATACCACTCGCCATGCCCCCTCCGCTCATGACCGCCAAACAATCAATACTCAGTCGTAGCCGAGTGGGAAACCCATATAGGCTTTTAACAACTTAAGCACACGGCACTGCAATGCACCAGTAGATGTAAACGCAGCAGCAGCAACAGCAGCAGTTGGAAGAACTAATCGTAGAAGTGACTTCATGGCGGGGAGCTCCGAGCAGTGATAGCAATATAATTACACACGAGGCGGCCAACTCGCTTATCAATGCTGATCTGAGTTAAAGTTATGAGGACGAAGTACCACAGAGAAATACATAATACAGTTAACGAAATTGCTGTGTGTTTGGATAAGGTAAGCAAATCCATCCTTCTGACCTCATGCTGACCTCAGCATAAAAAAGTGAGACTTAACTCCGTGAGAAGAAATGGCCAGTGATATTAATGACAAACCGCGGATAAGTCCAGCTTCGTTCTGCAAAGCCTTCCCATTTCATGTCCTCATTGATCATGATCTGAGAGTCAAACAGGCCGGTGATGCCATCGCTAGAGTTGTTCATGAATTGGAGGACCAATCGTTTACATTTACTGAGCTCTTTGAAGTTCTCCATCCGCCATTACGTGTTACCTTCCAGGCTCTGATGCATTTGGATAATGTAGTTGTAATGACCAGAGTCAAGGATAGATTCAGCAGCAGACAAAGAGCGTCCATCAGCAATCAGCTACCTCGACCGCGATTAGCAGACACTTCCAATGACTCGAGTCACAATGAACGACTGGGGAGGAAGTGTCTCCAGCTACGGGGGCAGATGATCTACGTGGAGGAGTCGGACACCGTATTGTATATGTGTTCACCCTCACTTGGACCTGGTAATATTGAGGATCTGAGTCATGTCCGCCTCTACCTCAGTGACCTTCCCCTCCATGATGCCACCAGAGACCTCCTGGTCCTCAGCGGACAGGTCAAGGCCGAATATGAACTCATCAAGAAGTTAGAAGTCACCCGAGCACACCTAGAGAAGACGTCAGGTAAACTGCAATCAGAGAAGGCCATTACTGATCGACTGCTCTACTCCGTCATACCTCCCAGTGTGGCTCGTGAGTTGAGACAAGGTAAACCAGTGACACCTGTCAGGTATAAGGTGGCATCCATTCTCTTCTCTGGTATATGTGACTTTGACAAGTTATGCGCTGACAATGCAGCCATGGTCATTGTGACGCTACTTAACCAGCTGTACGTTGGCTTTGACACGGTGGGGGCCACGGAAGCTTCCCACATATACAAGGTAGGTTCTACGCTTGTATTCTGCCTACTGCAGAGTCATCGTTTCTTAAAGTTGCATTTCATCAAAAATCATCTAAAGTCTGACCTTTGTTAAAATCGGTTCGTTATTTTTGACGGAACGTGAATTTTAATCCAAATATGGCACACTGTAGACTCTACAATACATACGAGGCTGAAAACGGGCGGAGTTTGAGCGATAATACCAGAAAATGGCAGTATTGTGCATGCGTAGTGACTGGTTCCGTTCACTATTTATTAGCATACTTTTTAAACGAAGTGTTTTAAGTGTGCCGCAATCACTTAATTATCAATTATTTGGTTTTCCCAGTTACATGTTAGGTTTATGAAAGAGTCATTGTAGCAACTATACAAAATGGAAGCAAAATTTAAATTGCACAAAATTGCCGACAATTACATCCATTAAGGATTTAATGTACAAAAATTTAAATAACTTCTTGAACAGATCTTTATTCACTAACAGCGATTGTAGTCGCAAATAATTAGTAACGAATGGTGTGGAAATTTACGTCGCTTTATTCAGCGAGGTAATGTCTCGATGGCGCTGTATGAGGATGAGTTTTCGCTGGAATACTTGTTGCAAACCTATTTACGTTATCGAGCTTGACAGTAGAGCATTTTGGGTCGAGAAGATTCCAAAAACATACCATCAGATGTATGGTCACTGCACGCTGAGGCAGATTGTCGACAGAAATTAAAATTTGTCTAAGCTTAGCTGTTTATTGGATTTAGAGTTATTCACTACAAACTGTGAAAAAGGCTGATGTTCGCGAATGCCCATCTGCTGTGTAAGGAAGACAACAGAAAGCAGTGTAAGAGTTTCTGTTGCCTGATGCTAGTTGGCGATTACAGAATATGACAGGTTGTTGGTTGCTGATTAGTGAACAGCTGTTTTATCTGTACGGACGAAAAATCATTCCTGATCCTGAGCAGATAGTAATATATAGCATACTGCTCGATTCCGTGGTTACTGCAGCGTTTCTAATGTCAATCTGCCATCTTCTTTGTTAGAAACTCAGTTAATGACAGAGCAGGTGCACCCACTATATTTGTACACTGATTTTCCTTATCTGGACTCACCAATATGCATCACTCTGTGTCCTAACAGCCTTTGTGTTGGGCAGGTGGAGACAGTCGGAGATAAGTACATGATGGCCAGTGGTCTACCTGAACCCTGTAACGTACATGCTCATCACCTAGCAACATCAGCCTTAGATATGATGGACATCCCAGGATCAATCACCATGGCAACTGGCATATCCTTTCAGGCAATATGATCTCATACGTTGTGAAATTTGATTGAATATTGTGCTCGCATTCAATGCTTCAACTAAAGTGAGGTGTTCATTTTCTTTGCTCATTTTCGTCAATCAGATAAGGATTGGCATCAGTTCGGGTGAGGTTGTGGCCGGTGTAGTGGGACAAACACTACCTCACTATGGTGTGTTCGGCAGTACTGTGTGTATTGCTAGCAGAATGGAAACAAATGGTCTACCAGGACGCATCAATATTTCACATGATACATATAGGTAACGCAAGCTGTATTTTGTGGTCAAATCATTGTGCTGAGCGGTATTCAGGGATGCTACTGTTACGAAATCATGCTTCCCTTGGGCTGCAGATTTAATGTACCCAACTCCATTATGCATAACTGCTTTCTTTCTAATTACCTCGCTGCTTCTATATTATGTCAATAACATATAGCCAGTTGCTACCTGTCATTTCACCTGATATTCAATAGGTTTATATGAATATCAGGTGTAGACATGAAGGTCCATATCGCCATAGTAGTCCCAGTGTCTAATTAGTTTTATCCCGGATCGTCATCCTGCTGCTTGTATTACAACGAGGATATATCAACATTTGGGTATTAAAAATCGTTATTTTCGGCAGACTACTGCGCCAATGCATCGAAGAGAACGGTGTCACGGGATATCAGTTAGAAGAAAGAGGTTCGATTTCAATTAAAGGACTGAAAACTCCAATGCTGTGTTTCTTGGTTAGACGATCTGGTCTGTCTGTAAGCGCTTCAGCAGCATCATGTCAGCCGGATGTACCCAGCCACACACATCCCGGTAATGTAACCTCAGCTAAATGTACGCTTGCGTTATATAAAGGGTAAGACGCTTCAATAATGCTTGTCCAATGTCATTCTATACAGGTGTAAAACAGCCAGCTGATCGCACCGACGATGTTGCTGTACATGCCAGCACAGCACCATGTATGCTGCAGAACAATCGTGATACACCGACAGTCACAGTGAGCCACGATGACGCGCACACATCAAGCTGACAAACTACTGTACAACGCCTTCAATCTGGCACACAATTATGAGGCTAGCAGTGATATCTGGTTGCCCTACTATCATATTTACAGTATTATAGAAGGTGCATATCAATATATGGCTCTATCAATTAATATTCGCCACATTCTATCCACGCTAGTAAGCGTTCCCAAACCAATACACAAGGTGATATTGGAAGATTAAAGAGGTATTTGGTCGCGAGATTAAGTGCAGAAATATATATAACTACAATGCCTGGGTGCCGTAATACTCGCTCGTTCTAACCGGAACGTTTTGTCATATGAAAAGGGTTGAAAGCCTAATTGCCATTTGTTATGATGTTACAAATGACTTTAGACTTGCATCTTTCTTGTTATAATTCAAGATGCTGCTTGTGACATCGTAAAGCTGGTTGAACAAAGCCGACCGCTGGGCGATTATTATTTTTGATGGTCCAATGAATCAATTTTGAGATTTAATTCTGATTTAGTTAAGGTTGAATTCAGTGATGTCTCGCGAGGGAGTACTATGCGGGTATAACTGTGGTTTACTGACAATTATTCCAGAAAACTGTCACGCTTAATGTCCATCGTAAATCTACAGTGCAGACATTTCAGGGTATGTGTCGCTGAGTGTTCGTCAAGTTTCACATTATCCATGATGAGAAGGTCTCCTTAAGCAGGTTTCAGATGGTATATAATTATATACAAATGTGATATGCATTCAGAAGTATGAGAAGTGAAAAAAGCAATCGCTCTGCTTACAGCTTATTTTGGCAATGCGTGTGTGGCTATCTATGTTTTCTCATTCAATCCCAAAACGAAACTTCAGCATGATGCACATGGCTCATACTGGCCATATCAAATGAGTTATCACAATACCAACTGATTATTGAACAGATGTCCATTTGCTTTCATTGCCGAAAACAATACTTACCCGCAGCTGTGTACTGTGTCCTTCATCGTAATCGTAAGACGTTATGCACGTGGTAGGGACTCCACAACAAGAGGCGTCTAATTCAAGTCTATGCTATAATGAATAATGCACAATTTGGGTTTTAACAAGAAGCGGCTCATTGCAAGACAATTGGAAACTACATGCCTTTTCCATTAGCCAACAGCTGTTGCTGCAGCATCGATAAAACATATTCAATATGAATTGTTAAAACACGCGAATGTGAGTTAGTAGTGAAACATTGACCACACTTCAAGAATAGTATCCTGTGACGAATCCAGGTATAATCGCCTCAGTCGGACGCAACTATCAGAAAGACGCCGTAGCAGGATTCCATTATCCACAGCATCAAACACTAAGCTGAGGTCAAGAAGCACGAGAGAAACAGCATGGTGCTGGTCAACAGAACAAGCAGTGTCATTGTTTACTCGGAAAAGTGCAGTCTCAGTACTATGGGCAGGTTTGTAGGACAACTGATACTTGTCGCTATGAAAATTGGCTGATTCGATTTGCTACATCCTTCTCGGTTAATTTGGATATGAAGCTCAAATTTGAACACCACTTTATGAAGCAGATTGAGTTATATTGTTCAGGTAACTATTTATCCAATCATAAGCAATCCCTCTTATTCCTCATCAAGCTAATTTATTCAAAAGTATGTCATTATTAATCGTGTCAAATACTTCCTTAAACCTTAAAATCAATGAATATGCCAAATACGGATTTGCGTTGTTTATATTATGTGATAATTTGAACTAGATACAATAATACCTAAATTAGTGCCGTGATCTTTACGAAAACCTAATTGGTAATGATATTTGTTCAGGATTTCACTCAGTCTGACTGATTAAACGTTTTTACTCGATAGGGGAATGTTCGTTTGCAGGCTTCAGTCCAATAGTCAGATATTGTCTATAGATAGATTGATTACTTAACGTTGGGTCTTTCAAGCATTGTAAATACAGCTTATTTTTTATTTTAATAAACTTTTTCAGTCCTTGGGTTAACCATTTAATTACATCAGCCGAAAGCGCGACGATATCGGTTGTCTTTGGTTGGCCATAGCTTGACGAAGTGAAGGCTGTCAGATGAGATGGAGTGTATGTATGCGTCGTTTAAACATAACGTATTCCTTACATTTGCCACGATACAAGCGTTATTTTATATGTGTTTAGAAGCGAAAAACCAAGTGGAACCCTGGTGTATGTGGATGCGTTCAGTCTTGTAAATGTCAATGTTCGCTGCTGCATGTATTTTTAGCAGCTTGACATTTGCCGTCATAACCACAGGGCGCGCCTGGTCTAACGTGGATGTATAAAAAAAACATAACTGTGGTACTGCTAAATCATCGGCAATCTCTCCCGCTTTAGTGGCCTGAGCAGTATACTCAAATATATCAAGACTTAACCTCGTACGAGATATACTTATTGACAACGATACCAAGACCACGTTATAACCGGTTTTATGCTGTATAAACTGGAGTCGCGTCCATCCGTCCCGGATCCTGGGCAAAGCTCTCAAAACGAGAACTCTCCTTCAATATATACACAATCCTATGTCTCCTCATGACACCAGACCTCTACCGGTATTTGGCTGACCAATCACAGGCGGCAACTATACTGACCGATTACAACTAGGCCCATGTATGTTATTTCACCGTAGAGTATACCCTTCAAAGGTCTGATGTGGAGTTTTAAAATAAACAAGTTAAGCCACACAGCAATAAAACACCTGCGTTAGCTCGTGTCTGGGGCAGGTGCAGAATATGTAAGATGGGTACATGCTGGTCATTGCCAGATTCGATAACACTGACAACACACAGAATAACAGAGGAGTTTAGATGCGTGCGACATATATAAAAACATTCTCATGCTGTTATCCGTTTCCAAAATAAACCTCTCCTCGGGCGAGGTTTGGGCTGTAGTGGGATACACATTACCTGGCTCTGGTGTGTTTATCAGTACTGGATTTTTCACCTGTAGGATAGAAACAAACAGCGTCGAGACACAAATATTTCATCAAACACAACGTAATGAAACTCATATGATTTTTTCAAGCAATGATGTATGGTATTGCTTATTTTCACAGAGTATCTGGTTACAAATAATGACATAAAATGTCCACGACGCAAATGGAATCGCCTGAACTTCTTCTTAACTCGTCCCTATATGATGAATACTACACGCTCTACCGGCACGAGCGATGGATGGAGATGATTGTGATGCATACAAAGCATCCTTTAAGTGTATTCATCCAACTCGAAAACTTGTTTATGCTGAGAATTGGTGTCGGATGCATTTAAAGTATTTTGGACAATCATTAATGTCATCGTCATTCACCATCCTCATTACGTCACTCTTTCAATTAATCGTTTTAAACGTTGCCTATAATCGCTCCGTACTAATACTGCCATTCATATGATGAAATACAACAACGACCTTCAGAAAAGAACTATGCAAAACAGACAGCACATCAAAAGCCATGAGGCCCTGTGAATGCTACACTAGAAACGCAGCATTTCACTATACATTTGTTATTCTTAATTTGCATATGCGATGCCTGTCGCAAATGAAATATTTGTGGCAGTGTTTTATTGCATTGTGTATCATTCACTATCCTCATCAAAACGCAAACCAACTAATGATGTTCGTTTTGTTCTGACAAAGTGTTACGGTTAATGAGGTTCTTTGGCTGTGCATTTGTCGCTTTTAACTCGGACCGAATGTCAGTGTATATTAGTAACGAATTTCAACTAAACGATTCTATTGGACTCTATATTTACGATATTATCACATCCATTTGCCTTGATATTATATTCTTGGTGACATTTGATATCTCTTTGTAGTGATAACCCGAAGCTGCATTTGTATTTAGAGCATCAACGAGCGATCTAATGCCTCAAATGTTCCTGCGTTAGGGACATAGCCCTGGTGTATAACACTATCGTGATCGATGTATTAGGCACCACATTAATGGTTACGGAATATAACGCATACAAACGACCTACAGATACGGGGCTTGATTCGTTATTCGTTGGAACCTCGCCCAACGACTACCTAGCCAAGGCAACCACCCCGCTATTTCGAACACTTTGACTAAGCTCTAGAAATGGTCGCATAAGTTAGTTTGCATTTTATATGAATTACATGCCATGTATTGCATCCGAGACAAATGACGTTTTCTTGAAAACCAGGTGCTAGCTGCGCCTTTGTGCATTGTACAAGTAGCATAAGCTGATCATGCTGTAATGCATCAGCCAACCACCCTTCCTTCTGATAACTACTCTTCGGCCCTCAATATCATACGATTTTATTCATGACCATCGGCTGGTGCATGTTGGTTCGTTGTAATTATTTACCTACCTATGCGCCCGATCTCTACTTGTACACAAATAAGCCGCGTATTGACACCGCTAAGGTCACTCTGTCAACTCACTCACTGAATAGGTGATCAACAGTGCTGTCCCTGACATTCCTATTTCCATACCAAAGACATTCAGATGAAACTCCGGGACCCTGAATAGGTGATCGGCAATTAACACAAAGC